>QYAH01000555.1:0-12516 GCA_003988945.1 Chaetoscypha palmicola
TCTACTCTTTAGTTTATCGTAATTATATTATTATAGATTTTAATATTAATTCTTAAAGGTAGGTGTTAGTAGTAGGGTAATCGATAAAATACGGCACTTAGACGGATACGGCAGGTGGGATGGATTACGAGTAGACATTATAATTGAACGTGTATAAAGCAAAGTGCTCTCACGTTCTATTTTAGTTTACTTCATGTGTCAGATTTTGTTTCTGTATCCTGAGATGATAATATTGGCAGAAAGATGCAACGTCCACGGGTCCCGTGATGGATCTCGCGGCTGGTATGAAGGTTGAATTGCGGTCGTGGTAATACTGGGTAGTTAATATTATATAATACCATCCTTATCGTCAAAAACAAGGACTATTGGTGTAGTGGTTATCACGTCACTTTTACAATGATCGCTAAGATATTAGCTTCTCAGATCAGTGAAGGTCCCAGGTTCGATCCCTGGATGGTTCAATTCTTTTTTCACTCTTATTCAGAGTGTTACTACATTTTTTGCTCACGAAGTTCCAAACCAGGAGCTGAGTCCAGGCAGATAAGTGGAGACATCTTGACATGTTAATGTGGGGCCTTCAAAAGGCTTCGCTTGGCCCCTGGGTATTTGAAGACATGGAGGCTTCATAAAGGTTCCTTGGGTTATGTGGAAGGAATCTTTTGATGAACGACCGGTGTCATGTAAGAGAAGTCCTCTTTCACATCTACACTCAGCAGTACCGCTAGTTTCTGCCGTGATCTCGCCATAGAATGTTTTTGGTCTGACTAGAATCGGACACCATTGCTTAAGCATTCCTTTGGGCCAATGACAAACGTTACCAATACGGAAAAGTTGTCTTCATATAAGAATAAACTGAATTACTTATGAACTAGAAAATACGCCATGCAATCTAGAAATCAGGAATGCATTTGTCCTCACGTCCCGACCACACAACTCTTGGAATCTCTCCCCCAATCAATCCCTGTATATCACAATCTTTCCGGCATCAAGATTGTCGAGGCCTGCCACTTCTAGTTTCTGGACGGTCTCTGATGACATTCCAATAGCATGTCTGGGGCAGATTTGCGTCTCCGGCTCCAGTACAGAAAGCTTCGTTGTAATTTGTCTCAGACTTGGTAGCTTGACCATACTGAAAGTAAGACGCTGTAAGCAACTCTTCCATAGAGGGCCATGTAATCTGAGCCTTGCGGAGACCTGGGCACGTGACGAGTATGTCGATTGGGAATTGGAGTTGGTCTGCTGTGTAAGATCCTTCGCATGCGTGTTGACCGTCGGCTAAGCCGTTGAAGATTTGGACGTTGAGGTTCGTGACTCTTCTGGTGCTTGGGCCAAATTCAACCGGAACCAAAACTGCGTCCATGACGAATCCCAAGCGGCCGCCAATAAGTGGTGGTAGTGGCAGACTATCAGGTGCTCCAAACGTGGTCGGAAGTGTAAACCCTGTCGAAGCAAATAGCGCGATAGCTGTCGCTGCTGTGAAGGACAAAGAGTAATGCATTTCAGAGTTGATACTAGTGTGCTGAATCTCCTGGGGTTGTAAACTTTCGATAGACAGAAGTCGTTTGATTGTAAAGAGAGTGAACTATTGAGGATGACTGAAATGCTGATGATGCTTCTAATACAGAGAGGCACTTCAATATATATCTATATATCTCGAGACTAGCTTCCCAACTGGAAAGTAGTGTCTTACTACTATCGTCCTACCCAGATTCATCTCAGAGAGACGACCTAAACATGGGCTGTGGCTATCGGCCGCGGCAAGATCTCAGCCATTCTCGAGGCATTTTCCACGGTCCGCGAAATATCCGCGCGCTTGTACTACTTAGCTAGGCATACTGATGATGCTAGGCGGAACCTTTTGTAGGACAGATCTACTGCTTCAAATCGGTTTGATTGTGTTGTTGGGTGTTGTTCGATCTTGTCGTGGGGCTAGCAGAGGTCGCAGCCGAGATAGCGACCATCTTCAGCCACATGAAGCCACACGACCGCGGCCTATCAAATTGACCTATATTTATTTCGGTACATGGCTGTGCTCCATGCATTGCACAATGCAACTGGCGCAATGTTGTTGCACGCTCGATGTCCAACCAATGAATGTCTTGGATGCTTAGGCGAGTAGTGTTGCCGGCTCGGGTGTTGGCTCGCAGGACTGTGACCATCCGTTCACATGTATCAATAACAGAATTTTGATGTGTTGAATATGGATGTCGTTTGGACAGGGGTTTGAATTCATCCGTATGGCATGAAGTAGTCAAAACGCGGGCAGCGCTACGAAGTGCCACTGCAGGGTTCATTTTTGCCGACGGAGGAAACTGTGATATACTACCTACGTACCTTACTCCAAACGAGGGACTCTACATCAAATCAAACATGCGACATATTGCAAGATACATTGTTTCCGTAACAGTAAAATGTCTATACCATCAGTTTCAACATATTTCTTCCAGATAGATGTCCAAAAATCGACTTTACCCTCAGTATCTGCCATGATCCAATGTACATGCAGTCTTGAGAACGCATTTATGTCGGCTATCTACAGGATATTAAATACGAGAATTCCCAGTAGTTTTCAACGGGACCTGGGTGAGTAGTACGCTGCTGGAAGCAGCCATTGCGTTATTCAGGCAGTGACGACGAGTATCTGGGACGCACCATGTAACGTCCGGCCAAGGCTACTTTTCGAGGACTTGTTGACTGATTTATCAAACATCATTTATCTTCGCACTGGTTTCGGATCCGAAAGTTGATAGACATCAAGCAGCGATTTGGTGCATGAAAATTAGGGTACAGTGTAGCTCATGACGTCTTTTTGCCGGAACTTACAGCATGCTTCTTGTCCACAATCGCCCGTCGCCGAAGGATGAGAACCAAGACTTCATTGTCTTCTCCAACTCACAGATTAATCATGTCGTTTTAAATCGAGAAAGACTTCCAAGATCATGGTGCCCGTGTGAGATACGTTTCGTGTGAGGTTGTTTGCTCGTCAAAGCTCAGAAATTGAATTCTTCTCGGTGGTGAACGACAGACTAAATTCTATCACTTCGGACAGCTGAGTGGCGTTGTAGACTAATACTTTCTCGGACCCTTTAGACTGAGTCGATGCCAATCTCTAGTGCTAGCCTCAAGAGGTTGCATCTCACAAAGTCACCTTTTTCAATCTGACATCCGGCTGTAAAATCTCCAAGACATAGCTATGAAGCCTCGCAATCAATGCCTCACTTGACCAGCGCCTTGCTCCAAATATCCCTAGGCGAAGCCAACGCCACCAACCAACACTTTTCAAAGCTCCAATCAGAGCTCATCTACAAAAGATTATGACCGTCTCGTCAGCCTGATCATGCTTGCACGAGTGTTTTTGTTGGAGTGAGTGAGTTCGTAGGGTGAGATCCTGATTCAGGAGATGTGGGTGAAGGGCGAATGGGTAAGCCTAAAGTATATGGATTGACGCTGGATGCACGCATGAAAGAATGAGGATAACATTTGTTAGGCAAATGAACTAGAGGAAAAGGAAGACCAACAAACAGAAAGCAATTCCAACAATTCACTCAAGTGCTTGCGATATCTCTTCGAATATATCGAAATGCTACCTGTTCTTATTAATAGTTTAATCAACACAGCCATCATTAATTTAGCCTTCGACACATCTCTTCTCCAAATATTTTGCTTCCTCGGCATAAAAGCCAGTGCAGTTGCTGACAGCTACGTCCCTCCTCCATGATATCTCACTATTTCCCCATGGAACTAATCTACTCCGTTACCTCAGGAATAATGTTTCTCTCCTCACCATCAGGCTCTTGTAAGGCTTTTTCATTGTCAGTTTTCGCAATCTCGCCGTCCTTTATCAATCTTTTTTCCGAAGCAACTTTATTTGCTCTATCCTCTGCCCACGTAACGAAATTGACGATGCCATTATCAATATAGATAGGGCCTTCAGATCGTTTCCGAAACCACGATCCTACTTTTGCCCTCGCGTATTTGGGAAACCCCGTGAACAGCCAAGGCAAAACCACGTAACAGCGATACCGCATATGCTCTCTAGTGGATATGTCAAAAATTGTACGGAGCTCTTCCAAAGAACTATGATTTGGTTCAGTCAGGCTTCCTCGGTCTTAGATCAAGTAGCGAGGTACATACCGGCCTTTGGTCTCTGGTACCAGCAAGAAGACCATTACTAACGCTACCAAGTTTAGAACAGCCTTTCCAAATTAGCCTTGGGGCAAACAATACCATTGGGGGTCTTACGAAGAGTGATAAACTTCCTCTATACCCTCCCATCGACCCGCTCATAACTGGGAACACTAGAAGAACGATCCCGAGCCCAATGAAGTTCACCGCTACAGCAAACGAGTGTCCTACTTCTCTGACCACCAGAGGAAATACCTCTGCCGAGATAGCGAAGGGGGAGGTTCCGGCCGTAGGTGAGTAAACCATTATATATAGTAGGCCAAAGACTGTCACAAGAGGTACGTCTGCACCGCCCTCGGCTCCGGAGTGGAAAGAGAAGGCAAGAATGAGCATGAGGACAAACATGGGAATGAAACCGAGTAGTAGAAAGGTGGCACGTCCGATGCGATCGAAGAAGAACCATGCGGGTAGTCCAAAGCTTTGGGGAAGTCGTCGTTAATTGAGGTGAACCAAAGAGTGTGGAAATGTGCATAACGTACATAACATTGCAAAGGCCTATTCCAAAGCCTACCCATGCTCCCGATCGTTTGCTTGCATTAACGTTATCGAGTAACGTCGAGGACTGAAATGCTACAGTGGAGATATGCATTAGTCTTCAGGAAATACGACAACTGCTGGAGGAAAAGTTTGACTTACTAATAGTATTAATGCCGCACAATTGCTGCGAGATCATAGCAGTGCACGCGCAAACCAAAGCTCGTCGAGAACGACCGTCCTTGAATAATTGATTGATTCGTCTAACAAAGTCTGGAAGAAGACGACGTTTTGATCCAGAGAGATAAAGTGGCCGGGCCAAAGCAGTGGATGGTTGCAATTCTACTTCATTCTTGGACTCTTCCGTCTGCCGTTGCGGATTCGAGGAAGTTTCGGCTTCTTTAGATAGTTTGTTATCAGCGGTAGATATTGGAACACGAAGAACCGGGTCCGTTTGTTTCTTGGCTTTCTTCCGTCGATCCTCCCGATCCTTGATGGACTTGACCTCTGCCTCTAGTTGGAAATGCGCATAAATCATGTCGCGACCTGCAATTAGTCGAGAGGCAATTGGTGGTCTCAACATCTCAAAAGACTCGAGGGCTTTGACTGGGCTGAATGATGATTAGCGAACGAATCTAAAGCAGCAGTCGATGGAGGTGCATTACCGATTTTGCTTCATGAGATATCTGGGAGATTCTAACTAATTAGACTTCCTCACATATAGAAACGTGTTGCCACTTACCAGGCATCAAGTACACAATGAACAATAACATGAACGTTGGTATCAATATCGTGGCTATTTGAATTCGCCATCTCTTTTCTTCCTTGACATGTATGTTGAATGTCGCAAGATTAGAAGCAAATCCAAGGAATATCCCAAAAGCGTCGCTTAGCTGCCAGGTAGACAACAACTTTCCTACCACTATGTCAATTACACACCGAGATGGTATGATAAGTGAGCTTACCTCGAAGATGATTAGGCGCTACTTCCGCAACGAGAAGAGGAGCTGAAGATGCTTTCGCAGCCAATGTCAAACCAGTCACAATTCTACAAGCGATAATTTGGCCCACTGAAGAAGCAAAACATTGACCAGCTGTAGCAGCAATAGTCAGTGCGCAGGCTACAGCCATAGCCCCTCTGCGACCAAGGAAGTATTCTTGTAGAGGATCGGAAAACCAAGGTGCTCTAAGAAAGCCGTCAGCATCGACTAGGAATATAAGACCAAGTGGGGAGTAAGTACAGCAGGCCACCCGTAAGAAAAGGTATAGCGTTGATGAGCCCAAAAAGCCACACATCACCAAGCTTTTTCGGTATTTTGTCGTCCTCTTTCGCAATGTAACGAATATCGAATTCTTCCGTAATTCCTAAATTGGCACCATTCATTGCTGCAAAGCAACGTCAGTAAAATGACGTGAATAAGACAGTGGTGTGAGTACTACCTGATTGAGTCCAGCCCCTAGGATGGTTAGCATGTGGCGCGAAGTGAGCTTCAGCCAAAACCTTACTGTATAATACCAGCCAGACATGCTGAGATGATAGAGCCTTTGAGATATTTGGATTGGCCCCAGAACCCGACCTGTTCTTCGCGAACCTCCCTAAATGGCACACGCTCGTTCGACATTGTAGTACTTCCACCCTTCTGCAAATTTTCTTCTTCAGCTTGCAGGGCAGTTTTGACGTGTTGATCTCCGAGATAGTATCTTTGTGCATCAGATAAGTCGGGGAAGACCTCTGTACTCCTAAGAGCGTTCTGGGCGTTTTTGGCGAGGTGTGCTCCTTGTAACAAAAGTCCAGAGCTTTTATGGAATTCGTTGTCCGGCATTGTGTATTGGGTGTAGTCTTCCACCTTTCGCTCCAAGTCACTTGGATTGTCTCGAGCAAACGGATTGTTTTGATCTAGGACATCGATTTCTATCTCAGGTACATTGTTCGCTTCACCAGAGTTTCCATCATCTGAACTCGACCTTCGTATGATAGACTCGGATTTCTGGTGCATTTGTGAGACCTTTGTGGTTACGATTCATTCTTGCGAACTTCTTTACCTTATGCTCAGATTCCGTGGCGTACTCTGGGTGACTTTCCTCGGGTGCTTCTGAGATCTCGTCATGGATGTTCTTCGGATTAGGATTCATATGCTCCTAGAAATAGGGAGGCATGTTAGTAGGCAATTTGAGAAAGGGAATTGGACTAAGATAGACACCTATATGCCAATATGAAAGGCACCACACTATAGCGAAGAATCAACATGCAACAGAATCAAGGGGCGAGCTTGTGCATTCTCGAGCACTGCATGGAGTATCGAAGGGTGCTCACCTCCATTGGAGTTTCGGACGACGAAGCCATGTTGAGCCTCAATATTGTATAAGAATGCTACAGGGTTAATGAAAACAGAAGCTAGAGAACGTTTGTACCGTTGAATATTGAAAGTTAGAAAACAACTAGAGTCCCTTCTATGAAATCTGTTTGAGACAAGACTCAAAGCTTCGAGCAAAGCAGTGCAGCCATTCTGTTCTATCGCGACACAAACACGTAAGGCTGAGCTTGGGAGTACCTGCAAGGCAGTATTGGCATGACATTGCCACTTTAACGAAATGAAGAGGCTTGCCCAACTTTGACTTCATGGCACTCTCTAGACTGATCATCTGCCAGTTATTGAGGCTCCGTACCCTTCAGCTTGACTTTCAGCACGCTCGTAACTCACCACTCGGGATGTTACGGTGATGATCGCACCTCCGAAGACGGTAACTTGGGAAAGCAGAGTTTTCATGGCGTTATCTAAAGATTTTGATTGACTAGAGAGCGACAAGGCTTCAGAAGATTATGAAGCCTGCGCGAACTGAGTGGTCGCTGAGGACGTAGGGTCGTAGAAGGAGAAGTGTAGAAAGGGGGGTTTAGACGAGGCTTGACTGCATGGGCAAGTCACGGCTCAAGCTGACCACGAACGACTGGGGTAGAAATATTGGCCTCCGCTATAGGCTCAGGACATGATGAGGAGCACAACAGATCCAATGCTATCTGAAAAATTATGATGGCAGTGTTACACAAAGCCCGAAAGGGAATTATCTCATATACTTAGTGCCATCCCACTGGACAGCACCACGGAATCATGTGCCGCCCCTAGAATAGCGGTGCACGCCCACGTTTGCAGCTGCCGCTTCTCTCATTGCACCAGTTCTTGGCTTTGGCAACCTCCCCCATACTCGATAGCATATCCTCAATCACCCCTCTACTGTACGGTGTTTGGTCCGAGTCAAGCTCGAGAGAAATGGTAAAGAAATAGCGATAAATGATATTCAGAAAGTGCAGGAAGACAGTATGGACATAGTGGGATGTGCAGCTGCAGCTCTTCAATTTGCTACGTTCCTCACTAGTATGAAAGCCCTCACCGATGAAGCTGAGATTGGGGAAAGATTTGACAAAAGACAGAAACTGTCATTTTCCTTGAGGACCATAAGACCTCAGGAAAAGGGCCTCATCCTCGTAAGCAGATGCTCTATTTCGTCAAGACGATCTCCTTGGTGCTCACTTGAGCATCGTGGCTCCTAACATTGTAAACAGGACTCGCCGCTCTGACATCGGAACTTGACATGCTTCAAGGGTTACTTGGTTCCCATGGACGATCTTTTCGTAACTTCAGTCGCAAGGCTACTTTGCATCGTGACGAGGAAGATGCATTAAAGAAGATGCACCGCCATATTTTGAAATGCGAAAAGTTGTTGCAAGATCTGTTCTTCTACAAGAAGAACAACTCTCCGCCCGGCGATAGGCATATGCTCCAACTAGTCGTGCAATATTGGTTATTTGACATGAAAGGCAAGCAAGTGGTCCAGAGCAGTGTTGACGAAATCAAAAACTTGATGGAAGTCATGAAAGCTTTGAGGGAGGAAATCATCGGGTAGAATCTCCTGCGCAGATATGCCAATGTCAGATAAAACTGACCGTTTCTAGGTATAAAGTTGACGGAGTTGGCGAAACACTTGGAGGAAAATTGGAGGATCTCAGTCGACTAACGAGAGGCGATTCGTATAGCTCAACAATTTCCAATGAATCTGACATCTCTACAAGCTCCGAAAATTCAGTATCCTCGGTAGCAACAGGAATTACCGAGTATTCCGACTATGGTGTTCTCGACCCACCCACTATACTCAAGCATAAATGGATGTTCTCAGACTTGCCAAGCTATCAAGCTTCTATTGGTTGCCTCTCTCAGGACATGATCGACGCGATTGAGAAAGCAAAAGACTACAAGGCCGTTGCAAGACTATTAAAACTAGGTGTGGATCCTATGGCACAAGGCTCGGGCGGATGGTCTATGTTCCACTACGCTGTGCGTGCTGGTAGTAAGACGGTCATGGAGCAACTTTTGGCGACTGAGAAAATCCGACAAGGGCGTCTCTTCGATGTTAGAGACGACAACGGAGAGACTGCACTGTATTTCGCTGCTTCTCTTGGTGGTCAAAGAGCCACAAATATGGCAAAGAAACTTCTCGAAGCCGGCGCTGACCCAAACTCCCCTAACGAGGACCGTCGTTCTCCGCTATCTGTGGCGGTAGAGAAAAAGAATGAAGGCATTGTGAGCCTTCTCGTGGAGAGGCAAGGCGAGTGTGTCCCACCGGATAGGGTTCAGCTGGAAAAGCTTCTCAAGATCATAAAGTACAAGACTAGGACATGAGGATCGAAGACGAGTCAGATCTTGACTTCGAGACGGCCATGATAGATGGATCAAATCGGGTTCCTATCATTATGTGTGGGCGATATAGAGACCATATGCTGTCGCTACATTGTTGGAAACCACTGACCAGCCGCGGTCATGGTCAAGCACAGCTGCTCGTCGTATAGCCACCGCGGAAGATGACGTGGGACTGACAGACGAGAATACCCCGCGTTCTAGGATGATCTACCGGAATACTACCCTGGGTACAACAATCATACCGCGTGAAGTTGTGGTTACTGCCTCGTATGACGTTCGTTTGGACTTCATCTCACGGACGGTGGTAGTGATGCTTGTCGTGAAGATCTGCATCAAAAACAGAAGAGTAGAATGTGTGTGGATTCGCCGCGATCAACGTTGAGAGTCCTCTTGTAGCCAATCGATATTTTCTTATGAGAGTTGAGTCAACGATCGAAGCCTGGTAAGGACAGGATGAAGAGAGGAGCTCGTGGCGTGGCTCCGGTACTGATGATGTTGGAGGGTTGCGGACGATTTAGGTAGCTGTAATATTAAAGAATAAACATATTAAATGATAGGGCTCTTCTTTTTTAGATCGTCTTGACATCTTGATAGTCAGCTTATCCTACTACTACTATCCCAAGAACGGAAAAAGTAATGTTGACGAACGCGACCTCGAGACGACTGATCGCGCTAATAAAGCGGGTCCGTCACGAGAGACGCTAAGTCCCCAGGCCCTCCAAATACCTAGCCAGTGCAAATTTGATTGAATAGAGCCCTTTTACACCCCCTGAAATGTACGGATTTTATAATAATCGACGACACTCTTACTAAAGTAGGGTTTACCTTCCGAGAATATTTATTAAGGGTCCTTAGCGTTAACGTACGATTTCGAGAATCGTACCTTTACGCTAATATTTATAGGACCCGTCATATCTCTATATTCTCGGTATATCTACCTAAGAATCTCTTCTATATCCTGACGATCACGGTAGGAACCTACCTATTAGGCTACTAAACCCACCTATACTACGTCCTCAGGCTAATAAGGCCTTACGATAGAGAATATACTTCGAAGTAAGTTGTATAAGAATACTCTTAGTACTAGACTATCATTTACTTTATTAGGTAATTAGTAGTACGCCAGGTAACTCCCTTGAAATAATATTTCAGAGGGTGCAAAAGGGCTCTAATAAAGTGTAAGATTGGTAAGATACAGAGACGAATCTTTATTAAATAATGTGCCATTGACGAGACTCAAAAAGTAACAAGTTCCTAATTATCTCGAGATGAATCTTAGATTGTGTATGGTCACACGCAGCAAGCATATCCATACCTCACGAGAGGTGCCTTCCTCCAACCCCCTCATCTTCCCTCTCCCAAATATCGCCCTCTTTTAAGCATTGAACGATCTCCTGGCCTTCCCTGGGAAGATATCCTCGAACCCAAATTGGCAAGTATTTGGATCTTGGGAATCACACCCCTTATTAGGAACATTATAAGTGAAAGGCGCCGAACTAGGAGTTCCATATGTCGCAGCAATGCCTTGACTGATATCACTCCATGTGAAACCTGAAAACTCGTAAGTTTTGATCTGAGGGCTATCTTGGTTCTCGCGGAGGGAAAACAAGAGGGGGGGGGAGATATTGATATACGTACTCAAACTGTATCCCTCGTCGCAAGTGATACCCCCGCTGATGGGCAATGCACCCCCAGTTGCAGAACCTGAACATTTTGGTCCATCGCCTACGTTGCCATTCAACACGGAGAGGTTTACTGTTGTGGAGGCTGCGTTGGTGCTTGCGGAGCCGGTGATGGAGAAGATGCCGTCTGCGGTTGCAGTACTTAGAAGGGTAGCGGCTGAAATTAGGATGGAGGTTGAGAACTGCATGTTGACAATGGATTGTATGGCTTGATTGTGTGTATTGTGGTTGTGATAGTGAGTGAAATTGTACAGATGCAGATGTGTATTGGATGTTTAATACTTCCGAAACCAGTGAAACGACTTGACCTTTATATACTTAAGTATTCTCACCTAGTTGCCCTCGCCGACCTTTCGTATAATATCCCCTGGCCATTGACGAATTAGTGAGCACTTACCCATCAAACATGCGGCTTTTCAACATCACGATGATGACGATGTCGAGTCGATAACCTGCTAATCGCAAACGTTTCTCGGACAGTAAGTATACGACATCAACAGATTCCTCGTATTTGAGGTCAGAATACTGTAGGCCTTGCTTAGTCTCCCCAACGTTGCCGTCGATCACTCGTAGAACTTGATCGATGAGTGAGACCTTCGTCATGAGGCTCTCTAAAACAAGCGAAAATGCGTATGTGCACAGCCGAATACGTGTCAAATATCCTAGGGATGCCGACGGCCGTTTGGGTGCGAAAGGAAAATGCGGGGAATCTAAAAGATACCCTGTCACGAGCCTGACGATCGTTTGACATAATATTAAGAACACGAACAAGACGATCATCACTACCTTAATCGTGCAAGGCTGAGACTTCTCAGGACGAGTAAGCATAACACACTAAACGCGAAGAACATACGAACACGGCTTTGTCGGAAGTGGTGTTGTTAAGCGGAGTTTTGCCCCCGATCAATGAACCAGCTGTGCCTCGATGATGGCCTTGACTCGCTTGTCGTGGTCACACGAACTTGCTAGCCTGAAGAGAAATCAATTGTCAACAGTGATAATATCTTCGTATGGTACCTACCTCAACTCCCGCCATGCTCTCGTGGGGAATCTAAGCCACCTACTAGAGCCTTTTTGCACCCCCGGGAGGTTTCTTCCTAGGGAGGTACTTGGCGCACCACTAATTACCTGATAGAGTAATATTATCGTAGTTCCGATCAGCTGCCAAGAGGGTTCTTTTGCAAGTTGTATTTTATAACCTTAGGTATTAGTAGCCTGAGGACGTTATATAGGTAGAGCTAGCCTCCTACGGTTGAGGCTCTTACTATGATCGTCAGGATATATAAGATTCTCAGGCAAATATACCTAATACATTAAGATACACCGGGTCCTACAAGTCCTTAGCGTTAAGTTGCGATTCTCGAAATCGCAACTTAACGCTAAGGCCCCTTGTAAGTTATTTTCGGAGGTTACGTCCTAATATAGCTAGGTTTTCGTAAATCAGCTGGAAAACCGCAACTTTCAGGGGGTGCAAAAAGGCTCTA
>QYAH01000556.1:0-12417 GCA_003988945.1 Chaetoscypha palmicola
TAGGGGAGGGGGAAGTTAGTTTGTTTGATGATGCGGATGTTTTGAGTGATGAGAGATGGATGTTTTGGGAATTGAGATTCCGGGAGATGGCGGTGCGGAACGATCTTAGCCAACAGACGCGAGATTGGGCTTCAAAGGCTGTTAGTTTTATGGCTGCGGTGATTTGAGAGCTGTTTAGGGCCCAGAAAGTGATGCGCGAGCGTTCAACGAATGGACTTGCGCTAGGAGTCGCCTTTTCATAAGTTGCAGATTCTTGACTGATTTAGAAGCGTTTACTCACTGTAGCGAAACTTGACTGACGGGTATTACTGAAGAATTGACTTGAAGACTAGATACTGTGTCCAGGCTATATGTATGGAGCAATGCATCTATGAGAGGAGATGCAGTAAGAAGGTCTTTTTGGAAATACATCTCGTTTAGAAGAAGAGCCTTCTCACTTCCCAGCCATCAACTATTAGACCCTCTCTCCGTAACGCGACCCTCAACCTCTTTCCACCCCTCTGAATCTTTCCCTCGATATCCTTGCACCTCTATTCCATCGAATGAACGGCTCGAGCAGCCTTGTCGCTCTCCAACAAGGGGTTTAGCTAGCTTTCAACTTTAAAGTTGATCTAGAGCGAAAACTATAGGCATTCAAGCAAACGGCACTCCGACAAACATGATCTCACTGCCGTCTTTCGACCTCACTGTCGCTTTCCTCCCTTTCGCTTAACCATCACGATTACTTTCCACAAAGCACAGTAAATAAGCGCCTAGACCGCCCTATCGTTCCAAAGCAAGCGCTTGAGACATACTACATCCCTTATCTATACCTCTACACTCTCCTCTCCCATACCCTTCGTTGAAATTCAAAATAACATTTGTGAATCTGCCCCCACGACGCGTAAACCATCTCTTCCTCTACGTCATAGACACAATCGACACCGAGGTATGTATGGAGAACGTCGATCAGAGGCCTGGTAGGCCCTCACTAATCACAGAGATGCGTTGAGCCTCGCGGGTATGTGTAGAGCTCCCATTATTCGTGCGCGAAGAAAGTGGCCATATCGCAGAGGAAGAGATAGTAAACACGTCCTCTGTAAGATGATATAGTAAAGGAAAGAAATCTCTAGCTGGCTAGCTAGATAGATGGATAGATAGGTTAAGTAAGATTGTGTGTGTGATGCTATGTCATCTATGACATATTATCGTAACGGAGAAATCCTGTGTCTACTTTCTTTGACTACAGCCGTTTTGGTTCAGGGGTAACTTAGAGTAGTGAGTAGTATTTACTACAGAAGTTGCTTTTAGCGCAGAGGTGTCTGAATGATAGAGTGGGATTTTCATGGGGGAGTGGAGCACCAGATTGGAGAGTAAGTGCGATAGGATGAGTAGCGGGGATGATGTAGTGGACAGTAATTTAATTTGAACTCGCTGGGAAGATGGTAGGAAGTGAGGATGGAGATTGTACAGTACAGTGGTGGGGAGAGGAATGGATGGCGATTTAATTAGTAAAGGTAAGTAAATGAGTGATCGAGTAAGTAAGTAACTAAGCTTATAGAATTAATTTAGAGATCTACCAGGCCTTTACACCACCGAACCAAAGAACTGAGACGCAGGACTAAGGAAGAATCAAGGCGCAGCGTCTGGGGAAAAAAGATGACACTGGGTGGAAATTATCTCTCATTCAAATGTCTATATTCTACCCCGGCAGGCTGGCACTCTCCTTCTCTCTCGCTTAAATCCTCAGCCCTCAACAACTTAGCCCCCGATCTAGATCCACCTCTCGCTCACACAGACTAGACAGACGGACTCAACCCACCAGTCACGAGTCAATCCCTCTCCAGCGATAACGAGTAAGATATTTGCAAATGCAGAGCTATGCATCAGCCGTCATCCTTCCCCTCAATAACATACGCGCCCGCCTGCCTCCCCACACATACGCGTTCCAAACCTCGTCATCTACATCCTACATGTTCGCTTGATTCGTCTCGCTCTCCAGCCATCCTTCCTTCTCCAATTACACATATAACAAAAAGAAAAAGATTACTCTTGTATGCGCAACCTATGCTTTCGCTTCTATCTCACAGCACCGCGCAAATTAAAARTCCCTTTGTGAGAAATGATGTGATGGGAACTAAGTGGTTTGTTGCGCTCGCCAACTTCCTTCCATGCTMGCCAATTATCATCGCTTGCTTGCTTACTTCCGAAGATGATAGAAAACAAATGAAATTCGTCCCTTGAAAGCATTTCCTTGCCTTGCATGGCTGTGCTGCTTGTAGCGTAATCACGCGTGATATGGCCTGATGAGCGAGTGGTAATAAGTCGAGTTGAGGTGATCAACAGTGGCTGGATCATAGCCTAAGTTCTCTTAGGATCTGATCGGCCATATTCTTGTATTGCCAAGTTCCTCCAGCGAGCCGTTTGAATTGGATCCCGTGAAGCGAAAGTAGTGGAACCTTGACGATGAATATTTCGAATTCAAGAATCATGCTCCCGCCGAGATCGCTCTGTATATGAGTGCTTGTCTCTCCGACTGCTCTTGCGGATGAACCTCTGTTATTGCGACCGACACTTTCGTCAGACGCATCGGAATTGGTGTAGCTCGTATCGCCACGATTTCTTGCAGGGGTTCTGGGTGTATGTGGTGATTTCTCTACCTCTCTGAAATCTTCCCGTTCCCTGTCGATACTGTTGCTGTTATTATTCCCTCCCATAAATCCCCCAAAGCTGATTCGACGGCGGTGTCCAGGAGTCTGGTTGCCGTGACTATTGGGTGGGAGATCTACCACTTTCTTGAGATCAATCGAGGGTGTGTGTCTACAGCTAAATCCACCTCGAATCTCCGAATACTCCACATTCAATTGCCTGAGAACTCTAGTGATGTCGGCGGCTATTGCGTGGACCGGTTTCGTAGAAGTTGTCGAAACGCTAAATAGACCCTTGAGAAAAACCGGCTTGACGTTTTCTCCGGCATCTATCCGCTCATTAGAGAGACCGCTTGCATCTCCTGTCTCCAAATCAGTCTCCTCCGGTACGTTAGCTTCTCGAGCTTCGTCCCTTCGAGCGCGTCGAGCCTGGATACTGTCTCTTCGAGCATGACCAAGTGACTTGGCTCTCATCGTTGCGGATTTTGGATTCAGGTGACCTGCAGTCTTTGGTTCGGGCTCTCGAAGCGACTTCTCGTTGGGCTTATCGTTAGCGGCTGAGTGATCTGATTCACTTGTTGGAGAAGGCTCTTTGTATGTGACCCGAGGAGGTGGAGGAGCCTCTGAAGCACCTCTTCTGGTCTCCTTTCGGCGAAATTCGGCTGAGTTGACACTTGTTGATCTTCCCAATCCCTTCGAAGTGCGCGCATTATTGTCTGCAGATCTGGGCGGCGAGAGAAGTTCACTGTGCTGAGGTTGACTGCTCCCAGAACGAAGCATTGACGACGGAGGCCCTTCGGTATCCCGTTCCCGAGTGCGACGAACGCTGAAGCTTTTTCGAAGAGTGCTATGTTCATGTGGGGATTGGACATGTACCTGAGGCGGCTGGCTTTTGTCGAAATTCTTCTCCGAAGTCTCTTTGCGTCTTCTTGTGCTGAATCTCCGTAGAATACCAGCCGCAGTACTTTCCTTTCGGTGGTGGGTATGCTCAACAGGAGGCTCGATTATGGCCGGGCTTGTCGGACCGCTTGCCCCACCTACCCTCAAGTGCTTCATACTTTCCGTTACATCATCTTCGCCATGTGTACGGGCGCGTGGGCGAGATCGTCCCCCAGTAGCTTTCTCTCCTGGCATTTCATAAGCCGCGGCATTAGTATGTGCGGCCTTTGGAGCAGACAGCTCTGGCATCTGCAGGGGAGCTTCTCCTGGAGAGCGAGGCAATGTYGTGGCTCCCGGATTTACGGCAAGTCGATCTCGGTCCTGCTTTTCTCTGACAAGATAGTAGACAGAAATCAAGGGATGGTATGCGTTGATGGGATCGTTCCCRAGTGCCAAGCCCTCCGAGCTAGGAGCAGTAAGAGTGTCGCGGCTATTTGTTGAGCTTCTCCTCTTGTAGAAATCAAAACCAAATCCCCGTCTCTTCTCAGCATCTTTTGGTGGACCTTGCATTTCTCGTTCCTGTGCAGCTACTCTAATGGCTCGTTGGTACTCGGGAGATTCGATGACCTCTGTCAGTTGAGATTGGATTAACTCGGGAGGCCCAAAATCGAAGCCAGTCATAGCTTGTATGACTGCTGGGTCGAGTGGCATTTGAAGTGGTTCTCGAGCCGGTAGGTAGTTCTCTGGCGCAGATCCGAATCCCTTGACCATCCAAGGGTGGTTCATAATCTCTTGAAGACTTGCGCGCTGCTTTGGATCAGTCACAAGCATTCTGGCGATGAGATTTTTGCATTCTGTAACTGTTAGCGTAGGCAAATAGGTCAATTTAGATGCGACCTACCTGGCGAAAGCCAATTTGGATAATCCACCAACCCTTTCTTGATCTTGGCGTGAAGTGCAGGCATGCTCTGGTCGTCGAACGGGACCTTTCCACACACAAGAACATATAAGACAATACCAAAGCTCCAAACGTCAACCTCAGGTCCGGTATAAGCCTTTGCCTGTAAGAGCTCCGGCGCGGCGAAATACAAACTCCCGCAAAAAGTCTTCAGATGGTTTCGTGGAGCGAACAGGTTGCTCAGACCAAAATCGATGATCTTAATATCCCCCGTCTTGCTTATCAGAATGTTCTCAATTTTGAGGTCTCGGTGAACGATACTGTTCCTATGGCAGTAGTCCAAAGCGCTTGCGATCTGTCTGCTGAACTTTCTCGCCTGCTTTTCCTTTAATCGTCCGTGAGAAATGATATAATCGAGCATTTGTCCACCATTGACGTATTCAAACAGCATATACCAATGGTAGGTAGTGCGCACAACATCTCGCATGGCACAGATATAAGGATGGTCCAACAGTGTTACGATAGCAGCCTCTCGTGCTGTTCGAACTTCTTTCGAATGATCGGCTCGTTCTCTGTCGGCGCGGCTCTGATTATGGCCTTCATCGCCCGATCCGCGAGGGACGATTTTTACCGCAACCTAGGAATACTGATTAGTACTGACTGCTGCAAGGCATTGAAGAGCTTGTTGACATACCTGTTCACCACCCTCCGGTCTTCTTGCCAGCTTCACCTTTCCCATACTCCCAGCGCCAATAGTCTTGCCAAGCAGCCAATTGCCAGTCTGAGCTGGTATTGTTGTCCTTGACTTACCTGACCTCCCTGAGTGCCTTGACTCTTGCGCAGTCACCACAGGGGCGGGTCCCCCTCCATTTGCTACAGCTGTTGACATATCTCTGGAATGACGACTGTGGTGTCGATGATGATGATGGCTTGATGCGCCTCGACTTCCTGRCTCCCCTTGCGACTGCGATGGGCGATCTTTGCTTGAGCTACGTCGACGTGATTGTTCGTAATCAGAATGCGGCGGCCTCTCTTCTCCAGCTCCGTGGCGCGACGATGTTCGGTGGTGGCTCGAATGAGCGCGATGGGGGCTTGGAGGCACGGTGGTTTTGGATCGTGATGATTGCGATCTGCTCGGGGTTGATTGTGATTGTGATTGTGATTGTCCTCTTCGTGAATTATGGCGATCGAGAGTCGTGGGGGAGACGGACGTTGTTGTTGCCATTCTCTCCCCAGGTAGTCAGCCTGGCGAGTGGGAACTGGACTGTTGGCGGAGTCCCTTTCTGGAGGTGACAGTCCGAGACCCCTGAGCGGGATACCTGGCGACCTGGGACTTTCGTACGTCACAGCGATGCTGAAACGATTGGCGATGGCGAGCTTGATAGCAGACAGCTTGGACTGCACACGCTGCCGAGCATTGATGGATCGAAGGAATGAAGGATTGCGATTGTGCGGTGCTACAATGAAGAAGCTGAAGTTGGGTGGAGGAAATGGATTTTGACGCTTGTGGTTCGGGAGAATTTGGGTTGGTACGAAGTAGTTGGGCAGCAGAACCTGGACAACAGACCTCAGAAGTTCGGGGGCTGGAGCAAAGGGCCTCCTCCCAGGTTCCGCAAGCAACAACACCACACCTGCACTCTGCACACAGCGCCCTGCGCAACACAACGACCACTTCTATGTCGAGGGGCAGATCATCCAATTCCGCAATGAAATTTCACAGGTCAGCTTGAGGGTTGGTGGCACAGCTGCATTGCRATATTSTAGTCACGATCAGCAACAATGATGTCTGTCGATAACGATCCATCAAGGCCCCTGCGCTTTGGCCCGGATGACGGACGCTACGGCTATGGTTGACAAGCAAGATGGGAAGCGCATTGCTTATTGCTGTACATCCGTCTTCCCAAAAGCAAAGGAAGCTACGCAATACAGGCTGCAGCGAGAATAGTCAAATATCAAGCCGGAGTMGCGGTGACAATTCTTGATTGTTCTGCCTTTAGCCATCTGCTATTGTCTTTTGAGCTTAAGCTCTACGTTTGTTACTCAACTCGCTCGTTACTTTCTCATTGCTCTTTACCCCACTCGGAGCTTACCTAGGTAGAAGAGTGTGGCAGAAGCCGTTAGCAGGGGCTATAGCAGGAACTACTTCTGTGGGCTGGTCTGGCACTTGTCAGTCTGCTGTCATGTCATCGTTCGTCTTAGTCCCGCTCAGGTACCACAAGACAAATGTTGAACGTAAGATTCAAGAAGGAAGAAGAATGTGGGAACAATCTGTGAAGGGCTCTAATATTAGACACAAACCATCTAGAGTTTAACCTTCCACTGCGCTGCGTACTCCGTACACCTCAACTTACTTCGAAGTACACTTGGTCAGACGTCGCCTCCATAATCAAGGTTTAATTGCCTCATGCTGCAAGAGTCCCATGCTGGGCGATAATGCGGGGGCTCTATTGGAAGCTGCAGGTGCCTCTTGACATAGTGCAGCTGTCGATGGCGGGCGAGAACCCGAACAGGTGCTGGGAGGAACGGCTGAGACGAATAATCATCAGGAAAAAGCAAACACATGCTCCGGCTACCTGCAGATCCCATCCAACCGGCAAGTCTTGATTTCGTCTGAAATGTACGTAGTACACATGTGGTGATATATGGAGTATAGCTCCCCGATGCGCATAGCAGCAATGATCGTTTCTGTACGGAGGTACGGAGTACTCTGCTCTGTAGAGAGGAGCTCAAGAGCCGTCATCCCAGAGTACCGGAAATATCGGGAAATCCCAGCAGCGGTGCAATGAGAACGGGATACCAAGTGCAAGCGGTATGTCTTGCACTAGGTCTAGACTGATCTCAAGATGCAGCCAGTAGAGCCCAGCACTTCGGGAAAGTAGTTGGGAGAGGGCGTATTATTTGCTTTGGTCTGGGAACATGCAAAGTACTTCGTATCTGGTGGACAGCCGGGAACGGGATGAGACTGGCTCGGCTAATCGCGCTTACCAAGCGCGATTAGGCGCAAACACACGCAGCAAGCGCAAGCAGTTTAGAGGATGACTCAGCAGAATCAGATGCTCTGGTGGCTCGTGGACCGTGGTAGCTCCACAAGGCTGAGTGTCTCCTTCTTCGGTAGCCTTCCGAATCGCAATTACAGTACATTTATCTCGCGTGTTTTCATACTCTGCACCTGATTCAGATTCCACCCATGTCGATGTCTCCAGCATGTCCAACAAACGGTCTCGAGCAACCTACGAAGCCGACCTTCAAGCAAAACAATCGCCTTTCGTAGCATTTGGCACGCCTCTCCCCCCGTTCGACCCTGACGTACGAGATGATGGATCGTACGTGCCAGTGTGGAAGCAGGAGGTGAGGGATGAAAGGGGCTTGAAGCGCCTTCACGGCGCCTTCACTGGGGGTTTCAGTGCTGGGTGAGTCGATACGTCTTGCRCTCCACTCCATWCCAAGCTAATAATTGCAGATATTTCAATACTGTTGGCTCAAAAGAAGGGTGGACGCCATCGACTTTCGTTTCCTCACGCGCGAATCGCAAGAAAGATGCAGATAAAGCTCCACAACAGCGACCCGAGGACTTCATGGATGAGGAAGATATCGCTGATGCTGCTGAAGCACAACGAATACAGACTGCTGATGGTTTCTCCGGGATTGGTTCTACACAGGAGGATGCTGCAAGAAGGGGAGCGCTGATCGACCTATTCAGGATAGAAGGCGAGACGATGGGGGTAAAATTGTTGAAGAAAATGGGTTGGAAAGAGGGCCAAGGAATTGGTCCCAAGGTCCGCCGTAAAGCATGTCTTGATGGGATTGAACGACCAGGAGCCGGAACAGACGCCGTGCACCTCTTTGCGCCAGAGAACACCCACATGATTAGCTTCATAAGAAAAGTTGACCACAAAGGATTGGGCTATGAAGGAGAAGCGAAATTATCGAGCAATGGTCCAGGCTCCGGAGTCAACATATCGGACGATGACGAGGACGATGGTAACCGAACTGCATTGATTGCTCCAAAGAACGTAAAGAAGAAGAAGCCTGCACGTGGAGGCATAGGCATCGGAATCTTGAATGATACTGGATCAGACGATGAAGATCCCTACGAGATCGGGCCACGAATATCTTACAATAAAATAATTGGAGGTGGTAAGAAGAAGAAAAAGCCAATTAACGGATCCGCCAATCCACTTCTCAAATCAAAGCCAGTTTTTATTTCTCGAAAAACAGCTCTAGCGAAAGCATCATCCGGATTTCGAAAATGTCACGACGGTCGCTTACCATTAGACGGATTCATCCTAAGTAGTAGCGATGAGTTCTCGTCAATACTTCAATCTTCGGGAAAGTATGCACCACCTGAGATACCGGAAAATTGGAAGTCCATAAAGCAGGCCAAAGTTGGTGCTGAAGCGGCCTCATTCTTGTCTACGGCAGACGCTGCAAAATTGTCCAATCTTGATCCGAAGTCACGAGCTGCGATTCTAGGAGAGGCAGCTCTCCCAGGTAAATCTGTGTTCGACTTCCTGAGTCCTGCTGCGCGGGATCGCTTGGCATCGGCATCGGGAAAAAGCAACCTTCCACCAGCTCTTGGTGAARTACCAGAGGGTTATAACCTGACGGAAGAGGAGCAACAAAAACAGCTCCTGGCTCAGATACCTAAAGTCGACAAATACACAGCCGAAGCAGCTCTAAGCAGAGGTGCAAGCGGTTTTATGCCGTATGGTGAAGACGAGTCCAAAAGAAGTCGATATCGAACTTATCTCGAAAATCAAGTCGGAAATTCCACCGCTCCGCTAGAACGAGTTCCGGGCGTATCGAGAGATGACTGGTTGAAAGAATTGCAAGAGTTTGCAACTTGTGCGCAGATCTTCAAGCCTATGTCTGGAATGATGGCTACGAGATTCACTTCGTCGACTACGGCACCAAAACTAGCTTCCGATGTGTCGGCAGAAACCCCTCTACTCAGCAAACCAACGGCAAAAGCAGAAGACCCTGCGGAACAAGCAGCGAAACTAGGAATGTATGGGCCTATGACGAGAAGCTCGAAAGACTGGTATCCGACCAGATTATTATGCAAAAGATTTAACGTCAAGCCGCCTGCACATGTGCAACCGGGTGCCACTGAGCATGCCGAGGACGAAGCAATCCCAGCTCGAAATACCGCTCCAGATCTAGTTTCCAAGACAGCAATTAATGAAATGATGATGCAGGGTAACCAGAACTGGAATGCGCCCTCCAGCAGTGGTCTCAATTACGAACCTGTTGCTGAAAAGCCTCAAGTGGTTATCGATACGGAAAAGAACGAGGCATTGGAGGGTCAAAGGGCCGGTGAAGCAGTATTTAAAGCTATCTTTGGAGATGACAGCGACGACGATGATTGAACTCAATAGACTACCTCTATTACGGCTGAAAATACGCCTTGAGAAGATCAAAAGCACGCCGGACTTGGATGTGCAAAGCAGATTTTTTGACGAGAGGATCAATCATGTGATTGACGTGGCCCTCCTCCCACTTTTGCATGGACAATAACGAAGCTATTGCAGCAAATCCGATAAGCATTTCGGTTTTGTCGCGATCGCCCAAAGCAATTACTGCAGCTCATCTTCATGAAAATGTCCATGAATGAAGCAGGAAATCCTCAAACTTAAACCATAAGGTGTACTGTATAGCTTTCGGCACAGCCATCCCGCCGGGATTCATGGAGCGGGACCTATCTGCGATACGCAGTCCTTTTGGACCCACCATAAGATGGCAATCTGAACAGGGACTTCCGACCGTCGGAAGCGCGATCACGACATTCCTACAGCATATTGGTCATAACTTGAACTCATTGTTTGGACTTTACATCTTTTCTGCCTTCCGATTTCCTTTCCGACTTTGTAGATTTCATCCTCGATATAAGGTTGTGTTGTTCCAACAGTCGCTTCCCATACATTCTTCTTACTATTTCTACTCCTACCTCTTATCTCTCTATTGATATACATCCCACCATGGGATTTTCTCACCTTTTAGATTGTGTACTCTGCGGATTACGGAAACCACACTCGGAAAAACAGGAGTCTCATCCTGTTACTCGCGTACATTATGAAATTGAGATTGAAGGRAAAAAGCCAGTGTCTTCGGATTCTCAGGATTCAATTGATTCCGTATCACAATACGTTGGTGAACAAGGATCAAAGATAGCGGAGGACAAGAAGATCGAGCAAGAGAAGCCGTCTCCACGGCTAAATCGCGCTTTTGTAGTTGCGTCAAAAGGCACATATGGATTCCAGGACGACCCATTTCCAGCGATGGGCCATGATAAAGAAGTCATAATCTCAAATAGAGCAACAGGATTAAATCCAATCGACTACAAGTCTGTAGACTACAACTTTTGTCTCCCAGAATTTCCGTGGATTACGGGACGAGAAATGGCAGGTGTGGTAGAGGAAGTCGGAACAGGAGTAACTGATATCAAAGTTGGCGATCATGTTTGGACAAGTACGCCCATCCCRTCACCTAAGATTGATGGTTATCTGACATGAAATAGGTACATACTACCGCGACCGCCGCGCAGGAACTTTCCAAGAATTCGTCACAGTCCCCGCCCACACCGTCCTCCCCCTCCCCGCAAACCAATCTTTCACAACCTCAGCCTGCCTAGGTGTAGCTGGTCTAACAGCAGCCATGACCCTATGGCGCTGGCTGGACGTCCCTCTCCCAACATCAACCACCTCTCCTCCACCACCAGCCCCCGCCACCTCCCGCGAAACCCTTCTCATCTGGGGAGGATCAACCATCACCGGCCAATTCGCAATCCAATTCGCAGTCCGCTCCAACCTCCGAGTCATAGCGGTCGCATCCTCCAAAACCGCCTCCCTAGCCCGCGACCTGGGCGCCGAAGTAATCATCAGAGACGGCAAAACCAACGACGAAATCGTCGCAGAAATCAGAACCCTAGCCGGTGATTCAATCACCAAAGCCATCGATCTCGTAGGCACCAAAACCGCATCCTCCGTCCTCCAAACCTTTCCTCCAATCTCTACCTCCATCCTCTCGCCCAAGAAATGCCTCTTCGCGCCCCTGGCTATGATCTCGCCAAAGCAGGAAATCCCTGAGAACGTCGAGGTTGTGACGGTGGAGATGAAACAGTTCGTGCTGGATGAGAGTTGTAGGATTTATGCGGAGGTGTTGAATCGGCTTGTTGAGGAGGGTGGGCTGAAGATGCCGGGTGTGGAGGTTATGGAGGGGGGTTTGGGGGTTGTGGAAGAAGGTCTGGAGAGGTTGAAGAAGGGGGAGATGGGGGGGAGGAAATTGGTTGTTAGAATGTGAGCTGGATAAGCTGGATGAATTTAAAATAATGGGTTGAGTGCTTTGAGATGGCGTTTGGAGCGTTGCATATATATGGACGGAGGTGCATTAGATGGACTTGCATGACAACAAAATAGAACACTATATATTCCGCTCGCTCTGGGATATGAGATCAAGATATCTCCAAAGATTGCACAACTGTTGGATGGGATGGCATAATTGGATCATAATTCTCTCGTTAGGGATGGATGTCCGTGAGTGTCTTTTTACCAAGTGAGCACTCATAACATCTCCCATCCCTCACCCAACCTCCCATTACCATCTCTGCTCTACTCCCACCATCACCTCCCAACCACCCCTCCATCCATCTATTCATCCCTCATCCATTCACCCTCACAACCCCAACCCATCGGATCTCCGACCACACACTCACTCGCCTATCCCAAGCGAGTCGCACTAATAGGTGGAACTCCTTATTCCCGCTCTCCACTAGAAACCCAGACTAATCTAGTTTTATTCCCCGAGCGCCCTGTCACGACTCGCAAAGGCATATGAGGCTCAAGACGAACGGGGTTTTGGAACCTGGAACCATGGCGGAATGGCTCGGTGGGTGGGAATGGTGAGAGGGGGGGTGGTTATGGTGTACCACTGGGTAGGGTAGTCCAGAAATTTATTTTTCGACAATAATCGTGGCGTAGTACTCCACACCTGGGATTAGGTGGTAGGTGCTGCTTA
>QYAH01000557.1:0-12412 GCA_003988945.1 Chaetoscypha palmicola
GAAGGCTCTTTAAGTTAAGTTACTAGTACTAGACTAGTACACCTACTCCCTTCTCTCCTACTCTACCCCTCTACTTATAGGGTAAAGCTAGGACACTTAYATRAACGTAAGCTTGTCTACACTTCCTCTCTCACATGAGATAACACTATACTTTACCTTCTCACTCTCTACACTCTCTACTCTCCTCTTATACCAGGTCCTAGCATCTCTTCCTACTACCTACTCCCTGYCTTGTTTTAGGGTATAGGGTGTGTTTTAGGTAGTTCTTAGCTTACTCTTAAGCTTTAAGCCTACTAACTAAGCACCYAGCTCCTAAAGAGCTAAGTGCTAAGTAAGCATACCTAACACCTGTACCTAGTAATACAAGTCTAGTTAGTAACCTGAGTTTAAGCGCCTTATATGTTTTCGTGAGGTGTTCTAATAGTATATATATATGTGAAAAGGGAACCCTAAGGATTAGATGTCACGTGTCTAATTAGGGGTGYAGCTTAGAATAAAAGCRAGCTCTACTCCTTCCTTCTACCTATATCCTTTTCTACTTTTCTACACCTCACTCATTATTTTAACCCACCTACTATCCCTTATAGATTAGATAGATCTCTCATTCTGACGCTCTTCTAGACACCTTGTAAAGGGTCCTTGTAGATGTCCCTAGGTGTTAGGGTAGTTCTTAGCTTACTCTTAAGCTTTAAGCCTACTGACTAAGCACCCAGCTCCTAAAGAGCTAAGTGCTAAGTAAGCATGCCTAACACCTGTACCCAGCAATACAAGTCTAGTTAGTAACCTGAGTTCAAGCGCCTTGTGTGTTTTCGTGAGGTGTTCCAATAGTGTGTATGTGTGTGAAAAGGGAACCCCAAGGATTAGAATCGGGGCCTGGTTTTATAAATCTATGCTTTCACGATTCCGATTTTACAATTCCCTGTTTTTACGATACTGTACTGCGTTTCTACGATTCTAGTCCTTGCAGTTGTATAACTCCGTTACACACTACTCAGGCTTTGTGATTTAATCCGAGTCTCCAAGGTACCTCGGTGCATCACTATGCACGGCACGTAGTTCTCGGAAAGATGCTCCCGTCAGAGGTCGGCTTGGCATCGCGGCACCGAACGCGACTTTCACAACGACGTTCCCATCCCAGGCCGAGTATTCACCCGTTCCCGTGAAGGCGTAAAGAGCATCGGATAGAACTCGGCTGTCAGGAACTAGACATGTCACACAGTGCATCTCTACGGCCGGAGCCGTTGCAGATTGCGAATTGCAACAAAAATGCCGGGCAGCAGGGCTTAAGAAGAAGAATGTGCGGAGGTCGCGTAATGCTTAGAATCAACTGAACCGCGTCCGCTCCGCTTCCCAAACCAAAAGCCCGAGGTTTATCTACTTCGCAATATTGATGTCGATATCGCAGAATCAATCTACAACTACTCTACACTTACATTTACAATATCCGTCGGCTCATCGGCAGCCTTCAAGATCACAGTCCCTACAGGTTCCTTGTTATTCGATCTCGATGCGGAATCCATCGCCGCAACCAGCTGTGTCTGTCATATTCACGACAGCATTCCAACGACAGATCGCTACATTCCTCACCCCCATCACAGCCATCACAAATGTCCTCTAGTACGATACTACCGCGTTCAACTAGACAAGCGACACTAGCGAAGATATCTCTACGGCAATGTCGTCGCGTTATGGATTACGACCTAAGAGGAGCGTCGAGTTGTGGTGGTGTTAACTGGTATGTGAGATGCGTATGAATCGAGTATGTATACAACGTACTGTTAAGGAAGTCAATGTGAGTGGAGTTGAAATGGAAACGAAGTTTAGAGGTATGATTAAGGTACTATTCGAGTTGGCAGCAGCCTAGCAGTATCGTGTATACTTAGAGTGTGCTTAGAGTTTCTTTCTTTCTAAAACACTAGTCCGGCGGTCAAGCTGACTTGAACGGCAATAATTGAAATCCATGGTCGGAGAAAGATGTTTAACGAGAAGGATGTATACGGCGATTAGGGGAGCCTATCGCAACGGTGGGAGTAAGATTCCTAGATATAAGGTTGACTGAGAGAGCTGTTTCCTAGCGCGACGAAGGGAAGTTCTAGGAAAGGGAATAATATACTCGCGAGAGAGTGTATAGAAGTTGAAAGATGATACGATCGAGTAGGGATAGATGTAAGAAGATGTTAGAAGGGACTGAGTCGAGGACGCTACCAAATCACTTGTGTGTACGTCCTGCGATGTGTTGAGTATCCGAACATTTTTCGTAATGCCAGGAAAGATACTCTCACTCATAAAGCAGATCTAGCCAAGATACCTACCTCGAGAGAAACAAGGGATGATACCTGTAGGAGCTTGTAATAAGCTCCTAAGAAGATCTGAACAGTAGAAGAGCCGCGAGCCTAACTTGAGTCTCTGCCGAGTGTGGTACTACGCTAGTACGCGATGCTAGCTACACTACGTACGATGTGAACTAAGCAGGAAGCGTACCGGCGAACTTAATATCGAAGTTCTGATAAGTAGCGGCTGTCGGTCTTGCGACAGTTATCAAGTTGTAAGGAAGGACGGGGTGATCCACGCGGTACAGCTGTTCAAGTGGCGGGCTTTCGAACGAGATGGAAAAATGTAGTGTTACTGCAGGATGGTCATCATACCTTGAAATAATGTTATTTGGGCCTGTCGCTGACGTTCATCCGCGGTGGAGTGGACATTTGCGGTGAAGTAGTGATAGAGCGGGAATATCTTGTCGAGAAAGATCCGCTACTATTAGATATCTAGTCGAAGGTAGTATTGTCAAGACCGGTGTTGCCTCGACGTCATGACCCGCTTAATGGTAATGAATTACGATCAGATGGAAGCGCGCAATACGCATCCTCGGCAATGGAGACAATTCGGCGGCCTGACCGTCAAGAGGTCATAACTCGGAGATATTGTCTATCTGTGGACTCGACTTGAGCAGCAAGGCTACGTATTCGGGGCCTATTTTTATATGTACTGATTTTGCATAGCGAGATGCCGGTCGGGAACGGAGCCTGTGCTGTCGACGCTCGCGAATGGTGTTTGAAGAACCATTATTCTGGTGAGATCCTGAGATTCGGATTGAAGAGATGAAGAAGGTTCGAAGGTATTACGGGAATCTCTTCGATTTAAACAGGCTTCTGATTCTGATTCTGTTATTGTACCGAAATGAAACTCGTTGACAGTAATCAAAACGATTTCTGCTTCGCTAATATACTTCGAAAACCTCTATCGAGAAAACCAATTCGGCGATTGATTTGACAAGGCCGATGCTTCCAGATATTCCTACTACTAGCATTTGGGTAGACCGAGTACACCTGAGTATTTAGAACCCGTTCGTAAAGTGTTCGGATTCGGTGATGTTGAAGACAAATATTACTTCGTTATGCAGGAACAGTGGCTCTTTGGAAAAGCGAGCCGCCGCCAATCCTAACACCCGTCATCTCAGCTGCGACTGGCAAATCGCTAGTAGATCGTACGAGGAATTGCTCTGCGAAGAGTCTTTGTATGATCCTGCCGTCTCGAGTCAGCTAGAAGTCACGTAGTCAAGTTGAATAGGATTTGTGCTGCCGCACGTGGGCCACTCACTAGGAAGCTTTCAACACATCTATGGATCACTCACCTGTAGCACCTGGAGCACAAATAAGCAGAAGCTAGATCGAGTCGTCTTGGGGCATTTTTGCAACTGGCTATTATGCTACGAGAAGGGCGGCTATGTCCGCGGGCTCTTTGTTCTAGGAGCGCGATGTAGTGAGAGACGGTGATAGCGCGACGACGAGACGTATTACGATAAGCTCGAAACGCTTTGGGGTTCGTAATTGAGCTACGTAGCATTGAGGCTAGAGGGGCAGGATTGTGGAATCTGGTTGAAGCTGCCCTGCACCTCGCTGGCGCGATCTTGCAGGTTCTCAGCTACGGGTCAGTCATTAGGGAAAGTTTAACGGAAGGGAGTGGGATCCTACGCAGATGAATGAAGAGCCAGCACCGAGCGTCGATACCTGGCCTACGAAGAAGAGAATGGTGGCTGCGTCAGTTGACGAAATGGAGACGAAGACTCCGGCTTAGTGGGATGAAGTGAAGCGGAATTGGAATCAGCAACCGATTTAGCACTATCATCCGCGAATGTCAACATCATCACCCACCTAACAACATCTACTCTTCTTCAGCGTTGCGCGCAAGGAGATCTATTCCATGTTATCATCACACAGACGACTGTATCATTTTCAGATAATTCACTAAAGCTAATGTTACTCGAGAGGATCTCAGTCGAGAAGTGATGTAGCAAGCATCAGCGTTGTAGAGGTCGCGAGCTAGCATTGGGAGCTGCGTATGCCACGTATAAATACACGTTAAGCTCGATTTCCCATCTTGTTTAGCTGCGCACATTCGAACTTCAGCTATGATTATCGATTCTACCTCTTCGTCGAATACGATTATGTTTAGAATAGTGTGAATTAAATATCGAATTTCGAGGAGGGGGGGGTTATAGTCGCGCTAGGGAAAGTAGCTCTACTTTTCGCCCTTTCGTTCTTTCGTTCTTTCGCTCTTTCCTCCTCTCAGGACGGAGAAGGAACACGCGAGGACCGAACACGCCTGGTCGCTGCGCTGTCTGAGGATGCGAGTGCAGTTGACCCTTCTCCCTTATAGTTGTGTGTAAGCTAGTACACTGGAACTCTGTTGGGCCACGGTTCGGATAGTATTGTGGAGGGCGCGAGTCTCCTCAAACTACGCAGACTAGAGCTTGCCGGCGGCGATGGAAAGTTCTGGAATATGTTAGTCTGCCTACAGTTTACAGACAAGCAGAGACGGCAATATTCGAAATCCGAGGCCATGTACCCCCTCTTTTACGATCATCGTCGCTCATTCATGCTCATCCTTTCACGAGGAAGTCGTCAAATCGAGAGATAACGCTACAACCAGCCGGTCTTAATACACATCGAAGCGGGATATCAGCTACGGATAGGCGCGTTCTAGAAGACGAGGGCAGCAAGATTGACGATATCAGGGTGTCACAGGTACAGCGTCTCTCGACGCTAAAGCATTCTTATACATACAAGGTATCAGAAGAGGGAAGCTTAGGATAACGGGCCAGAAAAGGTTATTCCGGTTCTACGAGAGCAGTGCCAGATGTTTCCACGATCCCTCGGATTCCCTCCGTCCCTGTCATTTTAGTGTAATTCAGTTGTGCAATCAGCAACCAGCCGGATTTCTCAAATAGTAATCGTCCCTACGCGCTGATCGCTACTATTGCCTTCAAATCACAGTATACTTGCAAGCCAACTCTTTTGCGCTCTACACGCACGGCAGCCTCTCACAAATCTGCTCTAGAACTAACCATCGTTCTTAACAAGCTCTAGCACATCAAGTCAAGCGTTACATTGCTTAGTAAGTCACGGCCAGAAGTAATCGCAGCGGCCGATGATAGTAGGGGAAATGGGCCCGGATTTCGAGGTATATATTTAAACATGTATTGTAATTGCAGCTATAGTAACTAGCTTCTAGGGTTCTGCTCGGGGACCGGCATCCAGCGATAAAGCACATGATGAAAAGCGACGGCGATCGCGACATCTCTATGATCGAAGAGTTGCTGCCTATTAAGCGATAAGAGAAAGGTCTCGCAACGGAGGATGGAGGCCTACACAAGGCGGTCATAGTAGGGTGCGTGATTCTCGGAGAGAGGAGGAGCTCTATCGACTGAAGCAGGTCAGCACAAAGTAACGACTCAGGCGGGAATCTATATAAGCGCCTACCCGCGTAGACACTATATTTTAACGTCCGCCATACTCGATCAATCTGTAGACTGTCCTCGCCGCAATAGTAGAGTAGTCGTCCTCTAAATCACTTCTACCCACACTAACCACTCCTCTACGCAAATCGTTTCGAAACAACGGGAAGTCTAGAATAATAAAGCGACAGATTTATAGTGAATTTTCTATTGTTAGATTTCACACTAGACTCCTCTGTTAAATCGATGTGGGAGTGAACTGCTAGATATTGCGATGACGACTCCTATTCTTTCGAAGCTAAAGCCATGACGTTAGTTCTACCTACCTTTGCAATTCTGCTAATACGACTCTATGACTCTGCCCATGCGTGTATACTATTCTAGTACCTCTGCGACTCCCTACCTGTCTCCTCCTGGGCCGCCGCCTACAACCCCGTTCCTCTTCTACGACACATAGACAAGGCCTTAAGCGAAATCCGATCCTGCGCATATTACATTTAATGAATCCAATTTCGACTCGCTCGTGGTTGTAAAGTCAAGCGCAGCCACTACGTGCGCATCGAGGTGGTATATAGTCGTAACCACGTATAAATAGGCCCTACTCGAGTATCTAATGCATTGCGCACGCTTGTGGAAATGACGAACCATTACTACAGTCTGCGGAGCGTCGAAGGGAGGAGTACCAAGTACCACGCATGACACTTTCGCCCTGGACCGTACGACCTGTAACTCTATCACTAACCAAGGTTGCAATATTACTGCAGATGCGCCTTGATTGGCTTCAAACCCTGCCAAGAAAAAGGGCACCTAGAACTTGGAAGTTGATCGACTATACTGTATAGGTACTGGTCTGGTCGGAGCGTGAACAGGCACTGATTTGAACGTAGGATATTTAGTGTAGAGCAATCTTTCCCCCGGGTTTCCCTTTTCCCACCATCACGTCAACCACACCTTGCAGACTTGGAGCCTTGGAGCCTTCCACGTTTTCGTGGCGGAAATGTTTTAGTGGGAGCGGATATTTTGAGTGTGCGCTTCTCGACAGCTATCCGCTCTCCTGATGCCGCTACCGTCGCAAATTCGGCCCGGGCTTGTCACATGGAGATGAAGATATCCAAAGACTTCTAAGGTTTTCACTTCGCTGCAATTTTCCCAGGCCTTAGATCATGTCGCGTGTTAAAGGCAAGCAAGGTACTCTAATCGTATCTGCATTCTTTCACACTTCCCATTATTACTTCTCTCAGATTATGTCGCTTGTCAACGGTATGCTACAGTACCTGACAGTATCTGTAGTCTTTCACACTTCCCAATTAATTCTCTCAGATCATGTCGCGTGTCAACGGTAAACTGTAGTATTCCGATCATATCTGTAGTCTTTCACACTTCCTAATATTACTTCTCTCGAATTCTCGTAGAATAGCCGTGTCCTCTGCCAGATCCCCAAACCAGGACACAGTCCGCCTACTCGACAGCCTTGTCAACAACCCACATTTTAAGAGGCATGTCACAGTCACATCAGGAGAAGCGGCCGGATGAAGGCGCTTCGCCAGCATCAATGAATGCCCACAAGTATGCACTCCTTCTAGCACGACTAGATAGTTACTTCCCTGTCTGTACAATGGCTGAATCGTATCTTAGCACGTTCTTGCAGGACACGTCCACGACAATTGTTCCCAAGAATCCTGCCGTTCATACCTCACACACCCAAGCTCTTGCTCAACGGCCGAACACAAATACCTGGCCGCCAGATTCAAAGTGGCCAGTAGACTATATCGCAGGCTATTTCCTCAAGTCTCATCCCTGGAAAATGCTCTTTTGTGTCAAATGGACAAACTTTCCTACTTCGGATAATACCTGGGAACCCGTTCATCGACTCATGTAAGTACTTACTCTTATTGTTATTAGCGTGGCTCTCATAACCTTTAGACTTCAGCTGACGGGGTTGTTGAAATGATAGGGAAGATCTTGGTCGTGAAAGAATCGATGATTATATCGCCGCTAACGGTGGGGTCAGGGCCATGCTTGAATTTGACGGCCGATGTGTAGAAAGCATCGAAAAGAGTAGATAGTCGCACCTCATCTATGACAAAATGTGCTTGTGGGGCTTGCCTGTGGTGAGGCGTCTATAGCTGAGGTGTCGATAATGTCGCCTCTATATCTGTGAGCCATGAGGATTGTTTTGATTCTATAGTTCTACGAGTTGAAGGAAAGATGCTTGGTGGGAATTAATATCGTATTAAACATTTGAAAGAGAACTGTGAGTCTAAGCTGTTAATAGGATCTTTTATGTACCATTTCCAGGTGCTATTCACTGTCTCGAACAGGTTTCACATGTAATCGGTACATCTTATATATAGTGAGAATTTCCGAGAGGTGAGTTGAGAGATTCCCCCGTGGGAAGGCGCTAAGATTAGATAACAGCCTCATGTCAGTGACTGTTTACAGTCAGCTTCATTCCAAATCTTTCGAAAGACTGAGTAGTACGGCCTTACTGAGTAGATTTCCTGTTCTAAGATTGTTTAGAATGTCCCAGCTCTCTCAGGAATGTAGTGTTAAGCGCCAGCGTTAAGCGCGGTGAACTTAATTTCTCTACACAACAGTATACATAGCAATAGTATTTGGGAGTTTAATGAAGATGTAAACCCAGTCCCTACTCGGATTGCTCTATAAGTAAGGGGTACGAAAGAGTCCTTAGTAGGGACATCCTAAAATCGGAAAATCGCTAAACACACGCGCACACACACACACACACACATTAACCAATGAATAAAGTTACCAGCCGATGGCTATTATCGAATATATGACAGATCGAGAATTGAAAGAAATTAGAGGTATAATTCTACTAAGTTCTTAACTAGTTGCCTTCTTGTCCTTCTCTAACTCCTCTATCCGCGTCTCTTCTTTAACACAGCGGCGCTCTAACTCTAATTCGCGCTTATAACAAGGAGGATTAGTAAGATCGCTCGAGGTAACATATAGGCTGAATTTGAGGATAAAGATAGTCGTTTACTTATACCTACTCTCGAAGAGAATATTTCAGTAAGCTTAATCGGATCCGAGGTAGGAGAGTTGTTATTATAGGTTTCTAGATTTTTAGATAGTAAGGGAACACTTGTCGGCTACACTTGACCTTTTACAGGTTTATTCATTCCTGAGGGATGTTAAAGCCATTTGCAAACGTGATAGAAGGCAGTTTATAAGTCTCCATCAGGTGAGTTTAAGGCTATCACTTAGTTTCTCAAGTATATTGATTCGGAAAGGGGGTATCACACACAACCTATATCGAGGTAAAATCTGACTAGTCTAAGTTCGTTATAGTAGTTGGATACTTACCAGATGCGCGTAGAAAGTCGTCTAAGGGAGTACAGTTATAGTCTTCTATAGTCTACTGTAACGCCGACACTGAAGCAGTAAAATTATAATAGACTATTCCAGAGTGTGTAAAACATGATGCGACAAAAATTTGTAAAAGCGGACCTGTATAGGCTGTATGATTCCCGCGATGGACAACATCACGACTGATCTGCTATCTTACATGCCCTCGCCCTTTTGTGCTCTCGTGCCCTTGTGTCCTCCTGCCCTTCTTCTCCCCCGCTCCCCTCCTGCTGCACGTGCTCTTCATATGTGCCCCTGAAGCCCGCTCGAATTGCGACGCCGTTACTATAAGAAGAGGAAGGTACGTGTCGACACTACCCATTCTGTTATTCAGCGGCTTGCGCCGCTACTGCCAAGTGATGCCTGTATTGAATTCCACACTGATCTGTCACGTCTTAGCTTGTAAGAATATCAATCCATCGTCGCTTCGATAGCGCTTTAATGCGATCTGTTTCCAATCGTCCCATTCTAGTCCGTTGTCAATGCCAACTGCGTCCCTCAATCCCTTGAAAAGGCCAAGAAATCCTCCCCAATCAGCAAGGTCATAGCCACAACAGAACGCAAAGCGATGCTGCAATCGCCCGTTTCTCACAGCGTGCGCTAAAGCTGGCTCGTTTCTTTCTTCGAAAATACTAGCTAGTAGCTTTTCCTCTTCTCCTAATGTGTTCAGGCCGGCGTAGAACTCTTTTACTGGGAGAAGTCCTATAGGCGAATTGAAAGCAATTGCTTCCGGGCTAGTGTGCGCCCATTCCCAGTCGATGATCGCGGTGATATTATAATCCTTATCGACGAGAATGTGGTCACCCTTATCATCGGCGTGCTTTAGAAAGAATTGATGACCAGCGTTGCCTTGAGATGGAAGGATGGAAGGAACTAGGTCTAGGAGAAAACGATGAATGAGATATGCATCAATAGGATTCTGAGAATACAGCTCATCTCGTAGAATGTATTCCATGATACGTCGAATCGAAGAGATGTGGTATTGTTGGAGTGTAGAGTACGGGCCGAGGAACGACATTTGGGAGCCGTTGACATCCGTCAAAGACTCGTGAGCAAGTGGCGCAATGTGAGTAGAATTAGAGGTGTCAAGACATCCTATTTTGTCGAATGGATACTTTCGAAGTTCGATGAAGATGGTGGCCAGCTGCTCTACAACTCTTTTTCTTTGCTCCGGAGTAGCAGTCGACCAGCGTAGCGATACACCTGCCATCTTTTCAACTAGCATGTATCCAACTCCCACTGAGTTCTCACGACTTTCCAGGGCAAAGTCAAACACCTCTGGCGTCGGGACAGCTGTTTTCTCGAGAAACTTCATCGTCGCAAACTCGCTCTGGAAAATGTAGTCTCGTAAGGGGGACGGTGGAGAAGTAGCATTCGAGCGGCGAATCCGCGCCAACCAAACGACGCCATCCTCGAATACAAGTTCGATGTGGTAATTCATACCGCCCATCACACAGCTTCGCCGACTTCTATCATGCTGGAGTGCAGGAATGGCACAAAGAATACCACCACGTAGGTCACTTGCACGTGCGGCAAGCGCCTGTATATTGACTCTTTCGAACAGAGCTTCTATCTCCGCCCTCTCGGCCTCCCGGGCAGCGGGGTCGTAGCGCTCTGCATCCTGCTATCGCGTTAGATGGTTTCAATCGTAGAGCAGGGCGACGGACCTCCCATGAAGGGCATGCGTGAAAAGGTGTGCTGAGATGAGAAGCGCAAAGATGACGATTGCAAAGGACACAATCACCGGCGGTGCGAACCGCAGGCTTTGAGCATTCACGTATGTCGCATGTCCACATCGGCATTGTGTCGTCCAAGTAACTATCGTATCTTGATACTATCTTGTGCGAAAGACGATGGGACAATACATATCAACACACTAGTCTGTCAGTATCTCCGTTCACCGGGAGCAAGGCAGCTTGGAAGGTACAGCTGGGCACCTGCGTTCATGTTCAATCATCGATGTTGGTGGAACAAAACACACGTGACGGGGTTCAACCTCTACATAGGTATTCAATCAATCTGGGCACACCTAGGCATCCCTAGATACACCCTGGCATGTGATTGATCAGCCAACTGGGCAGCTTGCACACGAAGCAATCAGGTACGTTGATCCTGATTTCCTGTGAACTCGTACTAAGATTGCTACCCGTCATACGAATGCCTAATGTTGCACGTGTACGACGTTATTATCAGTGAGCTACCTTATCTCATAAATCAGACCCTTATTCTAGAAAGTACTCGTTAGAGTGGGTCGGGCGGTATACCGTAACCCCGACTTTACATGCGTGCACGGGCGCAACCTTCGGTAATTCTGATGTAATCTACCTAAATCGCCCCACACCCCCGAGTACTTTCTTCCCAAGGTGGGTGTGGGCAGGGTGGGGTGTTTTAGGGGGTGTGGGTCGGAATACACACACGATTAGCGTCTGATTTATAAGATAAGAGCTACCCGTCATACAAATACCTAATGTTATACGTGTAGGACGTTATTATCAGCGAGCTACCCGTTATACAAATGCCTAATGTTACACGTGTACTACGTTATTATCAGCTCTTTAAGAGCACGGAAAGAAGCTGAAGCTTCCTCTACTTAACAACCGGCTTTAACCTTCGCTGACTTTCTACCGTGAAACTAAATTAAACGTACCTACCGCTACTACGACCGCTCTAAAAAAAAATAAAACATGTCATCTCTAGCTATACGATGTTCAAAGCCAAAGTGTGACGATTGGGCTAAAACTAGATCTCGCTACTGCACCGCTCGTTAGTCTACTAATTTAGGAGATGCTCTTTTAGTCACCGCTAACTTAAGTATTCTAGATAAAAAATAGTTATAGTTCTATCTAAAGGCTAGTTCCCAGAGTACTTAGTAACTTGTCAGGTAGTAGCAATTAGGATCGCTAGGGTCAGAGGAAATCTCATTAGGTAGGGTGACTAGAAGAGGATTATAGTATATGATTTATAAAGCCTCGATTAGTAGCAGGTGGATTAGGTTATAAGATTATTTGTCACGTGTCTAATCAGGGGTATAGCTTAGAATAAAAAGCGAGCTCTACTCCTTCCTTCTACCTATATGTTACGATCACGAGTAATTAGTAGGAAAATTACATGTAGTACTAGGGAGACCTTAGGCTATAATAGCAAGTAGGATCGCTAGTATCTAGCAGAGTAATCTAGGGATTTCCTTATACTATAAGTCACGTGGAATAGTAGCGCTAGTAACTAGCTATAACTAGAGAGAACGGAGGTTCTATATAAGTCTAGGTCGTCACCTATTAGATAGGAGCTTCGTACTTAATTAACTAT
>QYAH01000558.1:0-50772 GCA_003988945.1 Chaetoscypha palmicola
GGCCTAACCCCAAAAATCGTACTCCCAACCCTAACCTCATCACTCCCCATCCCAACCGCGCCCTCAAAATCCTCACTCATCCCCATACTCAACTCCAACCTCCCGTCCAACTCCCCCTTCAGCTCCTCCTCAAGCCTATCCCGCTCCRTCTTCAACGTAATAAAATCTTCATTCTCCTCGCCCGCGGCCGTCTCTTTGCTCCGCGCGATGGCGCCGATCGTCATGAGGCCGAGCAACCGGAGCGTGGGACAGGAGGCGAGCACGTGTTTTGCGAGAGCGCTGGTTTCCGAGCCTGGGGTTGTGCCGGATTTGGAGGTCTCGCCGGAGGTGTTTACTTGGATGTGGATGTTTAGGGGAGGGAGGTTGGGGTGGGTTGAGAGGCAGGCTTCGCGGCCGAGATGGAGTTGGGTTGCTTTTTTGGGGGTGTCGATTGAGGAGACGCAGAAGAGGTTGGGGATTTGTGTTGCTAGGGGTTTGCATTTATCTGATGAYGTGTTAGTATGGGKTTTTAAGTAGGATGAGTGATACTTACTGCTTTGCAAACCGCCTATAAAATGCCATTTGATCTCCTTCGGCAACATGTCCGCCTTCTCYGTCAATTCCTGCGCATAGTTTTCTCCGAAATGCTCTTGCTTTACACTTGGATCTTGATGCAACGCAAGGATATCCGCTGCTGGTTTTAGTTTCGATACTGCGACTAGACGAACCTATTCATCTCATCAATCTCCGTCATGATATTGGAACATGTCAGGTGATACTCCCGACACAGATATAAAAGAGACTTACATTTCTGCCCTTCGAACTCGTCGCGATCTTCTGACTCACACYCTGAAGCGCCTCTACTAGTCCTGCGGCTCGKGAGGGGTCGATCTTCATCTCTTCACTCATTATGGGTTTGTCCTCGCTAAGTGTGCGATGTCAAGTTCGGCTGGGAGTGAGCTGCCATGAGGCTGAATTTTAGATATGACGAGGTGACGTTGAGCTTTAATGRCTATCGGCGCCGGCTCCGATCCGATGACCGCGCCGGTCCCGTTACACCCGCGGCCAAACATCTGCAGTGGACAGCATTAGTGTGAAAACCATTACTGAAATCTATTTTTGGCGCTGTCAAACTTTTCTGGATTTGACGCGATGAAGTTGGGACCCTGATCCTGATGTTGATGTTTCATTTGCATGGATTATCCGAGGTCTTCGCCGCTTCATATCACGTATTTCGTCGGTGTGGGATGATGTTGTTGGGAGGCACGATTGTGGCGATGGACGTCTTTTGATGCGCAAGTTTGTTGTTTTGTTTGTAGTAGGTCTGTTGTTGGTCGTTTCCAAACCTGCTCTGTTGTTGGGTTTTGGGTGATACGGAAGCTCATCCTTCGGCCGCAAGAAACAAGTTGGTGTCAATAGATTTTGGGGAAATTTTCTGGCAGAAAGTATTCTAATAAGAGGGAGTAGTCGGATTTAATTGGTAGTTGGTGTAAAGCTAGTGATTTTTTCATTACTCTTCGCTTAAGGTATGGTTTGCTATTAGCTATCCCTTGCAATTCGTGACTTTAAAGCAAACTAAAATGTAATTAGACTATTCTCTACGGCACTATATTCACTAATTGTAATTAGTTCTACTAAACTGTGCGATCGAGTCATGCTTTACAGCTATTACGAGTTACGACCGAGCGGCTATTGTAGGTTGCAGCAATATTTCTCCTCGTAGGATTCGCTACAAGAGCCATGTGCCCACTCCAAATACTGGATGGAATGAGACTTTGTTGGTTACTCGCGGGCTACCATTGATAGTCATACATAGTGTAGCAGTGTTTGCTTTGCAGTACCGCTATATTTTCTAGCGTAAAATAAGCTTTGAGAATAAGAGGAATGTGTAGAGACTATTGTGGGTACTATCATGGGTCTATAGTTGGCTATGGCATGTCTATACACCCACTTCACCGTGCACAAGTGTTCAGAAGAGGTCAAAGTAGAATGTGGCGATACTGCAAAGTAAGATACTTCGTAGGATGGAGATCCTGATATTACGAAGTAGGTGGGCTGAGCACACCAATGATACCCACTCGAAACAATCAAGTGGTTCTAGATGTTTTCGAAACTTTTCCCTTGGCAGATGTTACTGTGCTGCAGTAACAAGTGACAGGTCCGGTACAACTCCATCCTCACCACATCGCGATCTCAAGCTACACAGCATACTACAAGTGATTCAGGTACCCGTCAGATTGTGAGGTCGAGTATGTAAGCTGCAAGAAACATGTGCTCCGTACGGAGTGCAGACGGACGTTTCTGAAATTAGACCTGCAGCTATCCACGACCGGTATGCAGGCAGATAGGTATGGAAGGATTTCTCGGAGACGATTGGCGCTGTACGTAGGACYAACACATAGAAATCTTATGAAATTAACACACTCAAGCATGGGTTCCTCATATCTAATTAATTGCTAGCAGAGATGTGGTCTCATTGCTGAAGCCATAATAAATCTTTAGCGAACTCTCTAATAAGCTTCACGAATACAGTTGACGTTCAGCAGATTAATTGGCCTTCAATTACCTAATACATTCTATCATCTGGTGATCTGGTGCAGCATTGTGCAATTTGTGCAAAATTTCCCCAGTCCAGTTCGGTGTCTCGACTCTCAACCCCCTGAGCATAGTGAAACATGAGCACGCTCCAGGAGTCAGGACCCCCAATCGGGATCTCCACGGCTCCTTACACGTCCTCTTCTCTCCGCTGAAATGGCTTTTTATAGGTTGTTCTAGTGGGTCTGTGGCGTGAGTTTCGTATTCCTTTTGGGCGCTGAGTTCGCTGACAGGCGAACCTGTTGGTCGAACTTGCAGAGTCAGGGCYCTACAGGGCTAGGAATCAGGGMCTTCAGGGYCCCCTTGCAGYGATGCCCCTCGCTAGACACAGCAACCTGGTTTCTKCCCAGGGTTGGGATGGACAGGATTCAGGGACACCTCCAACCAAGCAACAAGAGGGTCAAATTCTAGACCTCGACCACGACCTCAACCTCAACCTCGACCGTCCATTTCCTTTCATTCCTTCTTTGCCATCACCAACCAACCAACAACCGGGGAACGTCGTCTAGAATTTCTTTCTTTCTTTTCTCCATCCTCCCTCCCTCCCTCCTCCACGACATCCTACTCCGAGGTACATCCTTTCTTTAATACCGTGCTTCCGTACATCGCTCCCGTCTCTGGTGTTCCGTGCTTCTAGCTGTTTCTTGGTTTGTGGAGAGGAAAGCGTCATTTTCAACCACCAAAACGTAACGCAAATCGGTCCGGGGGAGAACGCTAGATGCGGATCCCATTTTCTTCCTGGCGAAAACACGATTCGATTTAGCATACGCAATCCATTCCAAAGCACATACTTCCAAGTAGACACCTTCATTTCGGCCCGGAAAACAACGTCAATAGATTGATCTACCTTCGCGATCCTCTATTCGCCGTTACGAAACACGAAACGCGGTATCATCGACATTCCACCGACGTCAAGACCGCGCCCTCACCTTTGTTCGGCATAGCATAGCATAGCGTTCGGTCAAGCGGCTGRTAGGAATTGGTCAGGATTTCTTTCTTTTGAACAAATGTCATTACGTTCTACCAAATCACCAATTTCTTCCCCAATCGATTTTTCACGCCGAGGCTTTCAACCTCTTCCGAATACAAATAACGACACCATGGATATTCCATTAGACAGCATGCCGCGGCGCTCACAGTCGTCAACGGGTGCCCGTAAACAAGGGGAAGGAACAAATCTGCCACACGACTTCTCGACGTCCAGCACATTCAAGGATGACGAAAAGAAGGGGTTCTTCAAGAAACATGGAATGGCAGGCAGACGGAAAGACCCAAAGGCGGCAGCTCCAACACGGAGAACAACAGATGGGGAAGAGATATCGATCAACAGCATCGGACGATTTTACAACAAATTCATAAATTTCTCAATCGTAACGCGCTATTTTGTGTACGTCCTACCGGTCGGCGTTGGATTGGCCATTCCAATCATCATTTTTGGCAGAGACAGCGAGGGACGAGACGATTTACTTGGAAAGACTAAGACTAGAACCTATCTCTTTTTCCTTTGGCTCGAAATTGTTTGGTTGTCACTCTGGATTTCGAAGTTATTTGCCAAAGTTATACCCTGGATTTTCATGGCGCTAATCGGCGTTGTAAGTTCGGGCACGAAAAAGTATGCGTTGGTTCTGAAGGCGGTGGAAATCGAGCTCAGCTTGGTTGGTTGGGCTGTAACATCTTTGGTCACATTTACTGCTCTCAGTGGAAATACCATCAATGGTCGAGTTGGCAAGGAGTTAGACCCGGGTTGGGTCAAGGTCATGAGCAACCTACTTCTCCCAGCGTTCTTCGCTAGCTTGCTCTTGCTTGGAGAGAAGGTCGTCATCCAGTTCATCAGTATCAGTTACCACCGGCGCTCTTTCGATCAAAGGATCAAGGAGTCCAAGCACAGTATCCATCTCCTCGGTCTCCTGTACGATGCCTCTCGGACTCTGTTCCCAACTTACTGTCCCGAGTTCAGAGAAGAGGATTATATCATCAGTGATTCAATCGAGGCAGTTCTCGCGAAAACTGGTCATAGACGGTCAGGTTCAGCAACACCACTTAAAGTGCTTGGCGATATTGGACGGATGGGAGATAAAGTCACTTCTGTTTTTGGAAACATCGCATCAGAAATCACTGGAAAGCAAGTGTTCAACCCTACCGCAGCTCACTCTGTAGTCGTCGAAGCTTTAGAGAAGACTCGATCATCTGAAGCTCTCGCCAAGAGACTTTGGATGTCTTTCGTGGTTGAAGGTCGAGACTCTYTGTACGCAGACGATCTTGAAGAAGTTCTTGGTCCTTCGCGCCGTGAGGAAGCAGCTGACGCCTTTGCATCCTTAGATGGAGATGGAAACGGCGATATCAGTTTGGAGGAAATGATTCTAAAAGTGGTTGAAATTGGACGTGATCGAAAGTCAATTGCATCAAGTATGCACGACGTTGGACAGGCAATTGGCGTACTTGATAACATTCTTGTCATTGTCCTGTTTGTTATTACGGTCTTCATCTTCGGTAAGAYTTCCCTCATCACCCTCAATTGAAGCATGGCTAACAAAAGCAGTTGCATTTCAAAACACCAATTTCGTCACGACACTTGCTACCGCTGGTACAACACTTCTTTCGCTCTCTTTCGTCTTCGCAGCCACCACACAGGAGTTTCTTGGTAGTTGYATTTTCCTTTTCGTCAAACATCCATTTGACGTCGGAGACCGTGTCGATATCGTCGGACCAGGCGTTGAGCATCTTGTTGTGGAGCAGATCTCTCTCCTCTATACTCTCTTTAAACGTATTGATACGATGAAATTGGTACAAGTTCCTAATATCGTACTCAACAATCTTTGGGTAGAGAACGTCACTCGCTCCAAGGCGATGAAGGAACAACTCGAAATGTCTATCTCTTTCGATACCTCGCTCGAGGACATCGAGATCCTCAGAAAGGAGATGGAGACCTTCGTACGCCATCCAGATAATGCTCGCGACTTCCAACCCGATTTTATACTCGAGGCAGCCGGGATCGGCACTATGGATAAGCTGGTGCTGAAGGTCGAAATCCGCCACAAGTCAAACTGGCACAACGAAACCGTCCGAGCCGCCCGCCGCTCCAAATTTATGTGCGCTCTCGTCCTCGCCCTTCGCAAAGTCCCCATCTACGGACCAGGCGGCGGCGGCGAAGCACTCGGCGGCCCAACAAACCCAGGTTACAGCGTCGCCATCTCCGACACCTGGGCCACCGAAGCCCGCGACAAAGCCAAAGCCGCAAAAGAAGAAAAGCGACTCGTCCCCACGCCCCTCCCAGCCGACCAAGTCGACACCGATAAACTCGCTGCCGAAGCCATGAACTCCCGCAACCCTATCGTCGACGCCGCCCACGGCGCCGACACCAGCTACACCAGCGCCCGCGACGACCAAACCCTCACCAGCGGCACGAGCAGCGAAGAAGCCCGCAAACGCAGCGTCGAAATCAGTGATCTCCGCGAAGGCCTCCTCAAACGCAACTCCACGCGCGGTCGAAGACGCGCGGGCGATCATATCCCGCCTACAACCACCGAAACGACAAGTAGACCTAACATCAGCGTCACAGCGCCTGTAGCTTACACGCCTGGTGTCAGCGGCCGCGAAGTCTTAGATGAGGAGGCGGAGTTGGGGATTCATCAGACGCATTCGACGACTGGGTCATTGGGAGAGCGTGGGGAGGATCCGTTTGCGAATCCCGTTCAGCAACCTGGGTTGGGGCCGCAGTATAGTATTTATCCTAGTCAGCAGACGTATGGTGGGGGGTTGTATCAGCAGCAGGGAGGACAGAGTTCGTTGCATCCGCTTTCGAGTGCGCCGACGACGACGAATCAGGCGCCGGGGAGGAGTAGGAAGTTGAGTTTGAGTGTTAGACCTGGTGGTAGTGGCGGGGGTGCTGGGGGTGCTGGGGAGAGTGGAAGTAGTGGATGATGAAAAGTAGGCTGTGCGTACTTGCCTTGAGAATTGGACTTGGATATGAAATACTGTGACGTGGAAGTCAAACCCAGAAAGCAAGAAGGAGCGGAAGAAAACGAAGTGCAAGAAGAATTTAATGATATACCCGCCATCGACACCTTCGCTTCACAACACGCAGGGTTGGGAGGCTTGCTTGCTCGATCTATGGTTGTCTATGGGATCTGAGTTTGTCGTCATTCAAGGGAGTCATAAATGGATGGGACGGATTGGGAAATATGTGGTGTTTCATCCCGGAATTGGAAATGGAATTGTAAATGGAAATGCAAGAATCGAGCAAAGAGCGGCGGCATGGAAGAGCACGCGATTCGATATGTAGATGTCAACGCACGCGCAAAGCTTATCGTTGTAACTATCTAAATATATGATTTTTGGTCGTCCTTGATTGAATACATGACATGCTCGCTTCCTTCCTCACGTACCGACCGTTCGGAAGCTCGGATTTATCTACGCGTGCGCATGGGATATACTGGGTGGTAAGGATGGAAGGACGGTAAGTAAAGGAAATACGTATAGAGGGCGAGTAAGTGACTTTTGAGAAGATAAACGACCTCCCTCGGGAAGCCGCGAGGACTACTTACGCAGACAGACAGGTACTATACATATATCCATACTATACTATACGATATTAATTTTACTTCGTAGTATTTCGTACGATATAATCAGTATAGTACATCAGTACTAAATAAATAAATAAATTAAATAATCACCAGATAAATAAATGAGCGTCTAAATCGTACGTTAGTACGTTATATAGTATAGTATTAATATCTCACAAATACCATTCAATAGATCCATGCATGCATGTATAGGCCAATGAAACAAGTACAGCACAACACAACACAACACAGCACGAAGAGAATCCAGATGCAGAATCCAGTGACAGATATGATTACTATATTATAATACACCTTTTCTATTTTTGAGGTTCGTCTATATGTATTCATCGTTGAATCGATGGCGGGATATCTTTATCTACTCTTTGTACGGTCCCATCATTATTATATACTGTATATGGTGCCTTTCTTCCTGTTTGATAATTCATCTGCCAGCTAGCTAGCGAGCCAGCATAAACCAACAATTTCATTTCCTGGTATCTTTATTCAAGCCCAGCCCGTCCCAGATGTATAACCAGACTCCTAAACACCAACTCCATCCATTCGTCGCATGCATGCATATATACTCCTCCCGTCAAACGCCCAAAATGCAGACACCCTCCCCCTCCACTCAATACCCCTGCCCTACAACCTAATATCCTTCCTCTTATTCGCCTCCCAATTATCCAACATCTTCTTGAGATAAAGATCCACACCCACCTTCGCCGCCCTCGCCTGATCATCACTATGCGCCAGCCCCGTGATAGCAATAACCAGCGCCGGGACGAAAACCGCACCATCATCAATCGCACGCTGTTTGCGCCCTTCCTCAATCGCGCGAATCTCCTTGGTAGCGCCGAAGCCGTCGAGGAGCGGCATGGAGATGTCCATGAAGATGATATCGTAGCCGGCGGGGCGTTCGCCGAATCGTTTCACGGCGGCGAGACCGTCCATTGCTTTGTCGATGACGGAATGTTTGCGTTTGCTGATTGAGGTGCTGAGGAGGGTTAGATTGATAGCGTTGTCGTCGACGAGGAGGTAGGATGGTTGGCGTTCGGCTGGGATATCGGGGATTGGAGGTTTTGGTGTCACCTCTTCGCTGTTTTCTGAAATTTCGACGTGTAACTTTGGCTTGTGATCATTTGTCGATGGCTTAATGTTTTCGAGTGCTACAATGGTTTGTGTATCAATTTGTATGGCAGGGGCGGGAAATGGGAATTCTTCTGCCTTGTCGACGAGTGCGTTTGGTGTCGGGCTTTCAATTGCCTTTCGAGCRTTCTCGCTATCAGCGGCCATTCGACTGTTGTCTAATGCCTCTCCCTTTCTATTCAAAGTCATTTCTTCAAACACATTGCTCAAATCGTTGCTGTCCGAGATGGGTGGTATATCTGGCACTCCAGGAGTTGGAGCCTTTCCATCGAAGCATTGAGCGATAGCTTTGCCAAGCTTAAGTGGGCCAACTGGTTTATTGATGTATCCAATATCAAGCTTTATTTGCGCCTCAGCTGCAGCACGATCATAACGAGATGAATTCGAAGATAACACCACCACTGCTGGGTTAGTGCGCCACATGTTAACTGACGTTCGAACCAGTTTTGAAAGTTCTGGGAGAGATCCTTCGTTGGAGATGATGACGTTGGCTTTTTGACCTGGTGGAACCACAAGCATACCATACCAATGGGAGAGAAGATTGATAATCGAGGACTTCAACAGTCTCATCGACTTCTGAGCTGTTGGGTCAACACTCTCTACATCAAATCCGTGAAGTCCAATTTTTTGACCAGTGACCAGTGACCGCAATTTCGAGACCGAATCTTCATCCTTGGTGAAAGAGGCAACAGATTTGGGTGTGTTTGTAGGTACCGAGTCTACATGCCGACCACTACCACGAAGGAGTGGAAGATTCACTCGAACCTCTGTGAAATGTCAGTGCAAAGCTTCAATTGGAAATGTCCAACTACTCACGAGTACCGCGGCCTACTTCACTGTCGATAGTGATATCTCCTTCCAACATACTAACGATACTCTTTACAATTGCAAGGCCTAAACCTGTTCCACTCGAAAGAGAATTCTCCTGTGCGAAAGGGGTGAATAGCTTTGTGCGAAGAAACTCCGGTGAGATGCCTTTTCCAGTATCTGTGACTGTTAAATGGACCATCGCTCTTGGGACGAACTCCCCCGTTTCCGAGTCATGGAAATCATCCATTGGGGATGAACTCATTTTGAGCCGCACATAGCCATGCGAGGTGTATTTAAGTGCGTTTCCAAGGAGGTTCATGACAATGCGTCGGAACGCTCCAGGTTGTGTGGTGAATTGGTAGTCTTCAAAATCAACGTCAAAGATGAGACTGACGTGAGCTTCTGGAAACATGGTCGATGTGGCTAAAGAGTCTGTGCTCAGATGTTTTGGTAAATTTGCAACCATGTCAAAGTTTGCAGCGGTCCCACTTTGGAAGATGTGGCCTGCGAAAACTCCTTCTACCACTTCCTCGCATATAATAGACACGTCGACATCTGCATACAGATTGATCATGGGTAGATCGGACTGTTTCGGAGAAAGGACGGAACGGGGGTTCCCTCGTTTCGTCTTGCGCCAGGTTCTTTCTAAATTGTTGATCTTGGAGAAATCCAAAACGTGATTCTATAAAGTTAAATAGGTTTACGGCGGTTGAAGGAGAGTACTCACGATGGTGTCAAGTAGAGTCCGCCCACAGCTAGTTACCGTCTCAACCAACCCCATCTCAAAACAACTTTCTACTTCCTCGCTAAGAAACTCCGCGCTCGCGAGAATTCCATGCAATGGGGATCTCAATTCATGGGAGATGCTCCCAATAAAATCTCCCTTCTTTTGATTGGCAATCTCGGTATCGATTCTTGACCATTCTGCCATGACGGAATTACCAAAGGCTGTCAAGAAAGAAAACTCACTCTGCTTAGACAACACTCGAGTTACCTCAGTGGACCATACAAAGCACCCACTGAGCCAACGGGAGCGTCCTGCATCCCAGAGAGGAACGAAGAGTAGTTGTCGAACACCAGGGAAATGTTTGCTTAGGTACCTAGCATCCGTCTCTGCRTTGGTAGACTTCCTCTTCTGGTGCGAACCTTTCCCACGTCGTAGATTGGATTTGGATGGGCGGTAAAAGTCTTCTTCCGAAGAAGAGGAAACACCCCCTTCAGAATCAAACGTCCACAATTTGCCACGTGGGTATCTGCGCAGCAGGGTATGCAAAGCTTTCTCCTGAAAGGGTCTGAAAGATTGAGGACCCGGTACTGGATCGCCATGGATGGATGACGCATCAGGGGTTGAAAATCCGAGAATATCAAGCGTTTTTCTAGTCATTGTAGAGCTCCTAGAGAAGTGAACCTCGTTTGGGCTAGGAGAAGATTCTGATAGAGATGCTTGAGTGACTGGAGGACCCCCTGAATGTGGCATCTCTGCTGGAGGGATAATTTCATCGCCGCTTGTGAGCTGACTATCTGTGTGACTTTCTCCTACTTCATTTAGATGTGCTGAGTCTCCTCCAGGGTGGTGATTCGAAGAGCCAGCCTGGGCATCATAAAATATACATCCGCCATCCACCTCGAACGTTTCTCGAATCAAATTGGCGGCTCTGGACGTCAGGCGTCTTTGGGAAGATTCTTCGGACAATGGACTGTCCGGAATTTCGCCACTTGGTTTGTCATGTGAGTTTGATGACCACGTACTCGACGCAGTGGTATGTCCTCCGAGTGATAAACGGGAATTTCCATGTGAGTTCGGGGTATGTTCCGGTCGAGCTGGGATAGATTCCTGCTTAGCTGCGCCGTCCAGTATCCCGGCCTCGGTTTGCGCTAGAGCGATGGAGTATTCCTTTTCTTTACGCTCAATACTTCTCACGGAGCCAACAGTGGAAACGATCGAATCTCTATGTGAGCTTCTCGATTGGGGACGAATGATCTCCGACTCCCTTTCGAAATGGCCAGTGATTCTCGACCCTTCGCCGTCGTCCGTYTCCAGATCAGACTCCAGTAGCTCTGATCGTCCCTCTACGAAAGATGCCAACCCTCGACTCATCTTCATGCCCCGTCGCCGTTCTTCTACCTCTCGTGTCATTTCCAAATGTCTCATGATTGTCGATGCCATTGTCCCCATGAAGTGGACATCTTCCGCGGATAATCCATCCCGGACATGATCRTCGACAATGAAYAAACTGCCAATCGCTATTCCCCTTTTGGTGATCAACGGAACGCCGGCATAGAATCGAAGCTTAGGAGCGCCTATAACGAAAGGCAGCTGATTGAAACGTTCATCTTTCTCCAAATCATTGACGATGAAGATTGGATAGTCATCACTCGCGCCAGGGGTCTTTGAAGGCGTTGGCTTCGCCTCGATGGTCCTGTGTCCGAATCAGCGCAGCCTTTCTCTACCGAGGGTGAAACCACGCACCTCTCGCAGAGCTTTCCCGCCTTGGCTACCGTGCTACAACCCATCCAGAGATCGTCTCCCGGGGCATGTCTGGTAGCGTTGACGAGATCTATCGTCTTGGTACTTTCGGCCACAAAGTACTGATTATCAGCATCAATGAGTCTGGAAAGGTCAGCGGGGCGGCGCAACAGCTCCGTGCATGATGCTATACATACCCGATCATTGCTCTCTGTGCCCCAGTCCGCCATGTTACCAGCTGGCAGAAGGCGGTTAATGCCGTATCTGGACTCGAGATCTTGGAAGAWGTAAAATCCGAGTTGATGGGTAGCTCTCGCAGCGCTTCATCTTCTCGTTCCAGTGGGATCGCAGGCGGACTTGGTGCTAGGAAAGCTGCCTCCGGATGTATCGGCGCATTTGGTCGAAAGTACCTAAGGGAGAATGCTTGGTCAATTCTCTTGCGCTCTGCTTTCCGTAGTGATGAAGGATTTGTCTCTGCAGTCGCACAGTAACAGCGAAYCGSCTGGGGCCCTGGGATATAACAAGATGACCTACTTGTAAAGCTCTCTGGCTCTGGCACCGTCCGTAACGCCTGCATCGTCATTAGGTAACCCGAGGGTAGCTTCCATCGGCGCCATCTGACTTATCTATCCTTTAAACGAACTTGAAGAGAGGCAAAAGGACAGCGAATAGAAACGTATGTCAAGGACGAGAATGGAAAGACGTGATCTGTTTCAATGTTGACGTTAGCATCTCCACGTAGTAGTCTCCGTATTCCGACGACGATGTACACGGCAGATGCAGCCTCATGCAGGTCGAACAGTCAGTCAGTCAATGACGGGAAGCTCGGGAGGGGAGGCTCAAGGTCGGGCAGGTACTGGGATCCCACGAGAAAGTTGACAAAGCTGGCAATTCTCACCTTGGGGCTCGGCTACATTGAGATCGCGCGCAAAGATCTGTGGCGCGCTGTGCATGCGTGTCTTCGAAGTAGGTATGTTTATGTGCGTGGGTGTGGGTAGGCGAATGTAAGAGTCTGCGATGCGGCTGAAAAGACACGCCACGCAGATGCAATTGGATGGGTATGGTAAGAGATCTACTTCGAAGCACCTGGGGATGGGTGTAGGTGGGGTGGTTCTCGGTGTTGTCGAAAGGAGAGGAGAGGGAGAGGTGATGTTCCAATTCTCCCAATCATTTGTTTGGGGGGAGAGTTCCCAAGGTTCCAAGGTTGATGTTTGAGGGGGATCACGAGGATCTCACATGACGTCAGGGCACTAAAAGCCGTGGAGTCTAGACTCTAGACCCTTGATTCTTGAATTGAGGCTTACTCCGTACGGGGGAGATCTGGATTCTGAAGCCCAAGCGCGGCGTGCCTCGCCGTACCATCATACAGTACATACCAAGTACGAAATCAAAGAGTACAGAGACAGAGCGTGCTCCCTCACAATACACGATTGGACCAGCAAAGCAAACGCACAAATCCTATTGCGTTGTGCAGTGGCTTGGAGTGGAGTTACCGGCTGCGCTGTATACTAAGTAGGACAGGTCGATTCAAGAAATCCTCCCTGCGGCCAGATTAATACTGTATGCGCGGGATTTGTACCTATTCAGCTTTGTACAAGTAGCTAGCATTCTTCACATACTTCGGAGTACTAGAAGAAAGTGCTTAGCCTACTAGATAGGCACTGCTCTAAGAAGCGTCTCAAGAATATATAGATTCAAGTACTTGAAGACTTGGTACTGTACTTATACTAGCTCTCCTCGCCGGAGTAAGAGCCGCCACTGCAGTAGTAAGGTCGCGCGAGAGTTAGTAAAAGTGTTAGATGTTAGGTATGTTCGGCTAACATTTTTAGTATAGTACTTCCTCAGATTTCCATAGTCTTTGGCGCGTTTGACATCTTCCAGCTTGGCTAGAGTCTTGAACGAAGCTGGGCTGGACGAAGCTGGGCTGGTTCGCCGCGGTCTACGTGGCCTAGGCCATTCCATGTCGCAAACCGAACTACTGTACGTACATACAGTATCTCGATCCCGATCAGATCTGGGATACTTATTATCATACTTACTCGTGTACTACTAGTACAAAGTCGCCAAGCTGCGAGAGTCCCTGTTTGAATGCTCCTGAGTTAGTCAAAGGAATCCGGAATTTCCATGCAGTGTGGTCACAGTCACCCTTGGAATCAAACCAAAATTAAGCCTCCGTACGACATTGAAGAAGCGCGCAGGTGGTGGCTTGTTCGGACGAAAAGTACCATCCCGCTCTGTGGTACAGTTACTCGAAGCGCAGGCCGGCAGTACCTACAGACACTGTGACTGATTGGCTGATACGGGGCTGGATGAGGACGACAGAAGAGGCGCTTTGATACAGTAGCAAGTACTGTACATGTAAATACTTCGTATGTTTTTCAAGATGTTTGCTTCTTGTCTCCCCTCGAGCCTAGTGAGCGGAAGCATCCACAGCCGTGGCCTAGCGAATTGGAAGCGTCCCCATCTTCCGTGGACCCCGTTACAGTACTCGTTAGTAATGGCGACCCTATCCACTACTTAAGTACCTGTCATTCCACTACTTAAGTACCTGTCATTCCAAAAAGCTGTCCTCCGGCGGGTGTCCTTTTTAGTACCATGGCTCTGGAATCCAGGAGCGAGAACAAACCGAGACGACGATTGCTGAAACCATAAGTACCCCTACGAGCATATCCAAAGAACAAATTGCATGGTCACTGTCGGTGATGGAATGATACCATGTAGGTGCTTGTATTGGAATTAAATTCTCCATCTGACAGCTGGATGGTCTCTGAGTGGTGATTGCAGTCTTGAGTGCGGTCGCACATACTCCGTATGTATCCGTAAGAATTTGGACAAGAAGACTCGGGCCCCTACCAACCTTGATAAGGCTGGCGCTTTGATCCGTATTTACTATGCTCGAAAGTTTTGGGGGAAAGCCACTTCCAGAGATATCTAGTAGTTGTCTTGATGGTCTCGGGAATAGGACACCGTCGGGATCTGGTCCCTCGAGGTAGAAACTGTACTGTACAGCAAGTATGTCAAGCTCTTGCGCTCCTGAAAATGCAAACAATGTTTACAAGCAACCAGGGCCAGTAGGGATCAAAAGAGTCAGCTTTCTCTGTAGGTCTGTTGATCCAGACGATGTGGTGTTATCCTTAACTCCGTTCGGTCTCCTGATGCAAGGGAAGCTTGCTTATATTCGTGGATTTATGGGCTGTCGGATGGAATCTTCGTCATCGAGGCAAGACAAGTGGCGGATAGTGTCGCTGAAATCAAAGCGGATGAATATACTGTATGAGGGAAACAAAAATCAAGTGTCAGGACAATTGTCATGTTCTTTGCTGTTGCATACGGAGTACTTGATGAGGTCGAGACGAGGTTGTCATTCGCGCTMGYCACCTTCGGTCTTAGTCAGCAGCACTTGCTCGTCCTGCAGTTCTGCACATGCGCTGAATACAACATATCCATCTACGATCTACTGCGAGTCTGCGGTGTGTTGTATGTTGTGCCAGCTGAGCCCATCGGGTAGTCGAGTAGAAGTTACTTCGCTTCTTAATTCTACATTCTACATTCTACATTCGGATGCAGTGTGTCGGCTCGACTCGTTTCGTCATCTCAATTGAACTCCGGTGAACTTCTTCTACTGCCGTCTGCCACTATTCGTACCCTTCAGAGCACATCCACGTCCACATCTGACCTGAACTTGTCTTGTTTCCCCACATCCATTCTCAATCAACCTCGAATCTCAACCACCACCAATTGCCAAAACTCATGGAACCTACCGCAGAGGAAGCAGCAAGAGCGCCGGCTCCTCTCAAGGCGCCAAGAAAACGAAAGAGGATTGTCATCTCGTGCACCGAATGCCATCGTCGCAAGCAAAAGGTACTGGTTGTCAGATTAAATACTCCCCAACAGAGCTGACACTCACAGTGCGATCGCGCGTCTCCTTGTTCCAACTGTATCGCCCGAAACAAACATTCGCTGTGCCATTACGAGAACGAATCTGCCAGAAAACAACAGCTGCTAGAGGAGAGGGTGAACGCCGCGTCGGTCAATGGTGGCGGGGCATTTAGTGTYATCAAACCGAATGATGGGGATTCAGAGACGGTGGCGCAAATTTCAGGACTAGGATACGCAAGACCCAATGGGAATAATAACTCGACTTTTGGAATCTACCAGAAGATACAAAAGCAGGATGATGACCCCGAGACGATGTTATTGAGGCCTCATTCGAGCGAGCGAGAGCAGGCGGGGATTCGCGAAAAGTACAAGAGTTTTATTCGACAATTACCTTCCAAACAATACATCGATCAGCTACTCGTCACGTACTTTCGCGAGGTAAACTACCAGTACTACCCTTTAGACGAGGGAATCTTCCGAGACCTTTTGCAGGAATGGAACAATTTGTCGTTTGCGACTTTGAATAAAGGCCCTACTGAACTGCCCGGAGATCTACAGTTCTTTCCAGCTTTGCTCTTTCAATGTCTAGCTTTGGCACTACAATATCAACCGATCGATTATGACCCAAGTCTGGACGCGTTGAAATATGCCGGAGGAATGTCTTTTGATGATTTGGCAAACGATTATAGCGAATCCAGCTTATCCATAATGTCGTTATTAGGTAAGCGACAAACCACGTTGGTCACTGTCCAGGCTGGATTCTTGCGAACGGCATATTTGAAGAGTGTTGGAATGATTACAGAGAGCTGGCATTCGTTGTCATCAACTATTCGGGATGCTCAAGAGATCGGATTACATAAAGATATATTCCACAAACGACGAGGTGATGAGAAACCGGAAGATGTTCTAGAGGGATTATGGCTCGAGCAACTTCGAAGAAGAATGTGGTTGATTTTATCGCTTTGGGATATACACATGGCGGTTGTACTAGGTCGGCCAACAACCATCGATCCTCGAGACGGCAAACCTTCATTTCCAATCGATGCGCCAATCCCTAAGAACCGACGAGAAGCCGCTCCTACTCAGAGGCAACCTTCAGATCCTCCTTCCCCTCTTACGATGCTTCTATGGAACACCGAGCTCAGTGCGCCATTATGGGATATCTTCAATCTCGAAAAGGAAGATCCCAATCAAAACAATATCACAAAGGTTGAGACTATGCACAAGTTGATTAATCAAATCAAGCTTCATACACCACCATTCTTTCGTCCAGATAATCCAGACACTTCATTTGATAGTCTACCCCAATGTTACTGGCTCCCAAATGTCCGGCCGACTTTCCAAGGCTCTTCGGCATTTACAATTATGGCTCTTCATCGTCCTTACATCTTCACGAATAGTTCTAGTCGTACATGTGCATTGAAAGCTGGTCTGGTGGTTTTACAGTCTCAGCGAACTTTATTCAACAACTTAAGTGCTTTACATTATAAGATGTTCTCTCTGGTGTTGAGCACGTTTGATGCAATCGTTCTTGTGGCAGCTGTGTATATTCTACATCCTTACGAGAACCGGGCCGACCTGGATGACACTTTACAGCATTTTGAATGGGGTATGGAGAGATTTCACACCATGTCTACGAGGAACACAATGGCCAAAGCAGCGCTGGGTGTATTGAAGGCCATCCACGTGCGTTTGAACCGAGCATTGAAAAGTCAAAAGGGAAGTGCAAAGACTATCCCATCACCACCAACCACAGCCACGCCAGAAGCATATCCCAACAACCAATTCGCACCAAGTCACAATCCCTCAATGTCAAGTACTACATCGACCACCAAAGCGGACGGCAACAATACTCCTGGTTCATATAACGTCCCCTCCATCGCCAACCTCACCTCGCCCTCCGACAGCACACTTGCATCAACCACCAGTCCAAGCTGGGAGACTTTTAACCCTGGTAACATGCCATCTAACTTTGATTTCAGCTCCATGGCTCCCTTACATCCGATCCACGATCTCGTCTACAAAGATCTCGGCACCGGCATGGAAAACTCAGCCGCCTACGAGACGGGTACTTGGGATCTCAACGGTCTTGGTATCGCGGGTGGAGGTATGTCCGCTGCGCCGTGGCAGTTTGCCGGGGATTTTGGAAGTGACAGCTTTTGGGGGGTAATGAATACTTATCAGCCCTTGTGAGGGAGTGATGGGATTTGGTTGGCAACTGCCCTGGTGTTAGTGGCTTGGATGGAGTTTATTGCCTATACGGGAATTAAAACATGGGATGGTGGGGGTTTATGTTTATATTGATGGATAGATGAATGATACGGCCAATACATAGATGGGTGTCGTGCTGGCGGAGATGCATATAGTTGAGTACTGTAAGCGCGTCCTCCTTCCTCGCTATCTGTCACGCCTTGTCTCAGGTGGGAGTTCACACAGCACAGCGCCTCTTCGACTTATACACCTCGTCATAATTTCCCGCCTTGACTCTCGATTTGATGTGTTATCAAGTCGCAGGTCGTGCTTAAGACTTGCGACTTCTTATAGTACGACACGCAACTATCCACAATCTCCACATCGTCATTCCCTTGATCTCCGCAATGCGATCCAATTTATCAGAGGCTCAGATACCAACGAGCGCACAGGGATATGGAGGGGTCGAGTGGATTAGCGAACCATACCCCAACAATCAGGGGAACAAGCGAACATGATCGACCTCACTGACGTCACACGTCATCCTCCCGAAAACTTGATATGACAGGAATATGTGAGTGGTTGGTCGCTGAGGGATATAAGAAGGGATGGAGGGGAAGGGAGTTATAAGTTGCTTTCCCACTGATTTTTCTGTGACGGGAAATATCTGAAAGTACTGAACGATATCATATACAAGCTCCAACCCACAATATCACCAAAGAAATACCAAACATGCCTCTCTTCTCCCGCTCCCCACCAGCAACAACCACCCCAACAACAACCACAACCTCCCGCACAACCCCCACCACTCTCCCATCCCACTCCACCACCACAACTTCCACAACCAACCCCAAACGCACATCAACCCTCTTCCGCCGCCACTCTCGCTCGCGGTCCCTAACCCCCCCTCCCACCACCCACACCACGCACAACATCCTCCACCGCAACGAAGACGCCTCCATCAACGCCGCCCGGGAACGCGTCCTCGCCGCCGAGCGCAGCGAGAAAGACGCTGATCGCGCGCTTGCGCAGGCGCGATTGGCGGTTAAAGAGGCGAGGGAACATGTGAGACGCATTGAGATGGAGGCGAAGGAGGAGGCGAGACTAGCGCGGATTAAGGGGGAGCAAGCTGCGAGTTTGGGACGGAGGGGGAAGGCGTTGGGACGACATGGGGGGTTGTGAGAATAGGGAGGGTGTAAGATAGATGGGAAGGGAGTTCTGGGTGTATTAGCGAACTTGTTTGGAATATTGGGAACTGGGTTGGGAGTGTTTATATATGAATTATGAACCCCTTCCTCTACTTTTAGCCATCCAGATGTCGAGACATTTCACTTCTCTTTGAGAGTTTCGGAGCCGAGGAGGTGATGCTTAAGAGTTGACTTCTGGGTCGCTGAGCAGATCCAACTATCAGTATTGATCTTACGCCGATTTCAAATCTGCCACCGAATTTCCATATCCCAGATGCGAGTAGAAAAGTCCAACTTCAAGATATTGGAACGAATAGCTACGTCTCCTCCGGGGCTCTGTAGGAAGCGTAGAGGTACAAAAGAATACCATCCTTGCCTGTTCTACTACGACCTTCGACAGTATTCACATCATGATAGTGGTTTTCCCTTCTATCGAGGAGTTGTATGTGATGAAGCGCCTCCTTTAACGAAAGATTTACCGGTGTATTGAGCGTGTACTTCCGCGCTAGCAAGTGGGGTTTGATTAGTGAATACGTCTTGCTAGATGGGGTACGCAGCAATTACAATTCCCTGTGTGATACAGCATCATATATTGCGCGGTCAAAATAACTAGGTAGGATAATCCTACGTTTACTTACAGATACGATCAAGTGGGCGTGTCGTGTATAAATATCTGGCTTTCTCGTAATGTACCAGGCATGTGAGAATCAAGAGAATGCGTCGGATCATGTTACGTGTGACATCGCCATCATCTCGTTTGGAAGTAGTATGATCATTGCGTTTAAAGGTAAGAGAGAAGCTAGCGTGCCATGTCACACACCCTCTCACAGAAACAAGAGAAAGTCCCTTCTGTCAGCTGTACGCGCGCACCAGCTGTTCGGCCCGAGGTAACCTTCGAAGGAATCTAGGGAAATCGTATCCCTTATACAGTAATGACCGATGCAGAATAGGAGGCGGAGAAGGAGAAGGCGGGAAGTACAGAGATAGCTGSCCATGTGGAAARCCTGACGCGTAGAAACGACRGATAGTTGTCACCGATTTGGTAGCTGCTGTCGATATTTGCGCTTTGCCAAAAGGCATTTGCGGCAGATAAGAAGATAAGTACACGATTATATCCTACCTGTATGAGGTATATGATAGGGACTGAAAGGATCTCYAATTCCCAAACTCAACACTACCAGGAAATTCTCCACCACTTCTTGAACTTCTGTTGTGCGAGTGGTGGTTGACTGTTCTCTGCAGACAGGAAGAGGAAAATTTATAGCTGGAAATCACAAACTGGAAACCACAGAATTTGGGGTTGTATTTCTAAAGATCAAAGCTGGGTGACTCGTTGGTTAGTGTGTGCAGAGATGGCTGGGTTTAAATATGCCTCTTTGATACATCGTAGATCACTAACGTGGAACATAGACTCAACAAACTCATTTCTAGTATTAGAGTGAAGATTGCGCCAGTAGTACTCTAAGCACATATTGCACTTCTAGGATCTACAGGAATGATGAACAGAGATTTTGCTATAGCTGAATGCTCATCGGGTGTCGTCAAGCGCAAATGATCGTTAGCGGGGATGCGGTTACCGTCGAATCTGAAGCTGCTACCGATTTCCAAACTCAATATCAAGAATCCCTGCCAAGACTTCCGCGAGGGGGAATCAGGGCGAGAAAAGCATGGCGAGTCTCTTGAGCTACGAGCGATGATTGCAGATCAAAGTTCACCGGCTCGACACCCACACAACTCCTGGACGCCAAAAGCTTCACGATGTCAGTAGTTAATCATCCCTATCCCGTAGAGCCTTTCCCTGCTTTGAAATACTCAGTCCCCCAAGACTTTTTTTACCTGGGGAAATTTTGACGGGATAAACATTCATCATCTGCTTTTCTTGGCAATGGGGAGTTGGGACATAAATACTTACCACCAGAGCCAACTATGGCTTCACATTCCGTAACCTCTACAAGTAACGACAGTTTCGTGGTACGTTCGCTCTTGGAGACTATGCGTGTTATATCCCTTTCTATGGTGTACATTTCATAGTCTCGAGCGTTAAACAACACACTTATTACTATTAAAGTATACTAGGATCTTATAAACGAATAGATACTAGTGATAATGATCATCGCTCAAAGTATCCTCCACTTCTCACAGCTCCAAGATTAGACCATGTAAAATGAGGACGTTCGTTTGCTGCCGATGACATGCAGACTTTACTAGTATGAAAAGTGTTTGGCTACCTATCATAAGAAGCACTGTGATAGACCAAACCGAGGGTGAGGATATTGCAAAGCTTGTTTAGACTGCACGACAGGATGGAGTCCCGAATCTTGCTTTAAGAAGGCTGACGGATCGTCCAGGCTGGAAATTGAGCTCAAGATCACGAGGATGGAAAAAACGGCTGACAACACTCTTACCTTTTTTTTTTTATTCAAAATGGGTTCTAGATCCACTCCTTGCCAAATCGACCATCATACCCGCAATCTACCCCAACCCTCGCTAAATGCAAAACCCAAATCTCATCCCCCTCTTCAAACCTTCCCCCCGCCATCCTCCTTCGTCCGACACCTCTCCAGCTCCTCCTCATCCTCCCTCTTCTTCTCCTTCAAATACCTACAAAATTTACTCCTCTCCCTCAATTTATCCCCCTTCCACAAAAACCCAAAAGGAATAACACACATCCCCAAACTCAACAACCCCAAAAGACTACTCGCCCACGGCACGCCCAGCCGTTTATACATCGGCTCAGCTGCAAATGGCAACACCGCACCAGCTATACTCCGACATCCAGACGCGGCGCCCATGGCCGAGGCGGCAAAGATTTCATATGCGTCGGTGAGATAATTGAGAAGCGCCATGAAGATCAGCACGAACCCCATACCAAACGGGATGCCCGCCAACATCGGAACATAAAACGGGATAGAGGGACGAGATGTCCAACCCAACCAAAACAGCGACACGACATATAGCGGACCACCAACACAAGCCAACGGCAGCCTTCTCGATTCCTCCTTCCTCGTCCACGACGCATTCCTTGCCTGCGCTTTCCTCAGAAAAGAGTCATACCACAGAAAGATCAAAATAGCACCTATAGTCCCACCGCCAATCGGAAGGAACATCAATCCCGAAATCCCAGGAGATTGATTATAAATCCCACCAAACACAATCGGATATGCCTCAAAATACATATAAAAAATCCCGTACGCGAGACTGACGTATAGACAAGTCGCAAGGACGATGAGTTCGAATGCGATCATGCGTAAGGGTCGCGTGAGCGTGACGGTTATCATTTGTTTCCAGCCCTTTTTCTCGAGTTCGAGGGGGGCGTAGATGTGTGAGTTGCTGGGTGATTCGGCGCGGAGCTTTCGGGCGCGGCGGGCGAGGAGGATGGGGCCGAATGTTTCGGGGAGCATGAGGATTGCGGGGAGGGTGGCGCCGGCGAGCATGAGTCCTATCCAGAAGGTCCAGCGCCAGCCTTTGATGGGCGATATGAAGCCGGATAGAAGTGGTGCGACGAGGGGCCCTACGCAGGTTCCCTGGAATCGTTAGCATGATGAGGAAAGGTTGTGGGAGAGACTTACTCCTATAAATACYGAGACGGCGCGGCCTCGACTGACTGGATCTCCATAGATATCGGCAAACACCCCGCCGATGACTGCAATTGGACTACTGGCGTTTATTCCAGTGATGAGTCGGAATATCAGAAGGGCTGGATAGTTCGGAGCGAGAGCACAGGCCATAGTAAATATCGTGAAGACGACAAACGAAGATATCATAATGAGACTTCGTCCGTATGTTTCTGATAATGGGCCAAAGAGTAGAGGGCCAACTATATAGCCGATTAGGTATATCGATATTGGCAAGATTTGGGCGTAAGAAGAGGTAATGTTGAAGTCTTCGCTGATGAATGGTATCGCGTTGGAGGGCAAGGAAGAGCCCATAGTGCTGTTAATTACAACCAGCATGCCGATAATGACGATCCATACTTTCCTTCCCTATGTAAGATATTAGATTTTCTGGCGCTTGAGAAAATTAGAGATTAATCCTACAGCTGACCAATTGTATGGATTTTCGGGGTCTCCATCCTTGAAATGTAATAGTTTTCTTCTCGGTTGTTCAACACTCGACGAACTTGAAACTGGAAGCGAGGAATCTTCGTGATCCCTCTTCTCTGTTTGATATCGTGTTTCTACATCGTATTGATTAATATCAGAAACCTTGCCCGATAGAGTATTTGGGTGTTCGGAAGTTAATGAGTAAATCAGTCCGTATTGGCCACTTTTGAGGTCGCATACCGTGTGTAGAACTGTCTACTAACTCTAATTGGCTAGCTTTTGTTTCCCGAGACGGGGTTTGATTTGACATCGTAGACAATGGATGTCATTGAAATTGAACCATTTGATAATTTTGAACGACAAAATCATAATTTCGAGTAGAGGTTGGAATAAACACCCACACCACGCCGTTGAACGGAGCCCCGCTATCCTACAATAGTTCTTGACCCGCGCTCGGGAGGTTTCCTCACCCAGTATTCCCGCAAGCGAATAGCTGCGCAGATCTTGAGCTAAGATCAGAAGTTCATTGGCTAAAATGTACCAAGATGCAAGATGCCGATAACCGTGATGGGGAGTCTCATGCTTAACACATCATCGGATAAGTAGTGCCTGATTAAACACGGAGCTCTCAAAGTGTGGCTTGAGCATTCGAGCGTTGTTGTTGAGCCAGATTCCCCCATTACTAAGAATGCCTTGTGTGACTGCGGGTTAATCATTCGTTGATTGATCTAGTCCAAATGTTCAACATGAAATGAGGGGCACTGGCCCACTGCAAGGGTCGCTGTCCTTCTTGGAGCGACTTCGGCACTTGCAGAGTCATGCACGTAAACACATATAAATCTGCGAAGAACAATCAAACAAAGAATAGAAATTGTTTGAAGGGCACACGTTCAGCAAGACGCCTAGAGGCTTGCATGTTCTGGTTTCATTTAAAGTAAGTTCGTGGCATAGGAAATTAGCAACGACAACAAAAGCACATCGCCTGATGAGAAGCTGCATAGTATGTGAAAGGCAACCAACTTTTTTGACATTTGCTTCGAGGATGGCTTTGAGATCTCGCAGTCTAAGGTCGTTAGTAGTCATACTTGTCAGCGATTCGTAGGACTCGAGTTCCACAACAGAGATTGAAAGGTTGCGTGATAACAACAGAGAGCCAGCACTGATGCGCCACGTAAAATAACGAGAACACCAATCTTGGGATATAGTAGCTTCTATGTTGCACAGCTTTATAGTCTGTGTTTTAGGACTCGTCGACGTGGGGTGCATTTGTCGGTACGTCGACAGATCGACCACGTCTCGCGCTGTTGTGTGTGCCTTGACAAACCTTAATCTCTGCGTAAAATTTGACTTTCGTTGGGTTGATTGTCCATCTTGGTTTCGTGGAGGAATGTCTATCGCCTCGCGAGTTGCAGGTTCAATACTCCGGCCGTATGTTGATATGACCCATTGTGTTACCAGCCTTGGTATCTACGACTCTAATCGCTTGGGTGTCCCAGTCGGGCGCTTGGAGTGCAGGACGCAGTTCGACGAGAATACGATAGACCGCCATAAGAATTGTAAGCGCAAGTCTTTCGTAGTTCGGCCACCACCCGAAAACAACTCTTTTGCTTGACGACCATGGGAAATAGAGGTTGTGGGTATCATTTTACAGTCGATTCCTATGTTTCCAAATTGATGCTTCTCCCAAAACGCGCGTATAGATCGACCTTCAGCGCTGTCTGTTCTTCCCTTATCTCTCCCAGCTTCTCCTCCAAAACAGAAACCTCTTCTTCGATCTTCGATGTTGCCGTTGTGAGCATTTCTTGAACCTCTTCGAGAGGGAGGGAGACAAAGCCGTCACCAATCTTGTATCTGCTTGCTGTCAGCTTATTTCTAAGCTATTTCAACGCGGCATTGCATATTACGGGATCTTTTCATCCTCGTCTGCGAGTTCCAGTTCATTGGAGACATCGTCCAGGTCCTCCTTCTCCTTCTATAGAATCGTCAGAGGGTTCCCAGCGCGAAGAGTTGACAAGCCACTCACGTGCTTGGATTTAAGCTCGTCTTCTATCGCGATTTCGCGTTGATGAAGCCGACTAAACTTGTTGATTTTGTCTTGATCTTCTCTGCGGACCTCAACCTCGTCTCCCGCAGCTTTGGCTTCATCCTCCTTGGAAAGCTGACAGAAAGCGGTCAGTCTCCAACGAGAGAGCTATATAGTATCCAGACACATACCATGCGGCGTTTCAATGCATCTGCCATCGTGAAAGAATTGTKKTGAAGGTGTTTTRTCTGTGCCCGAATTGTATACTTCAATCCGCTTCAGCCTTCTGTCGCTGACTAAGGATCAWARCTTTRASGCCTTACCTAATTTGTAGCCGCATATTACTAAAAACACGTGCATGAGCAAGRCATCCGCAATTTCATTCTTCCGATCGCCGAGATTTCCATCTGCCACTCTCTCGGGAAAATACTAAAGGATCCACTTCGMGATCTGATCCATAACCGTGCGACCACATGTCTTTCTCTTCACTGCATTCCATTGTGGTCATCGAATCGCTTCATTTCGCTCTATCACTCACTCGTTCATGGTCTGATTCACCCAGATATCGCACCTACAGCACGTGAATATCTGWAACAATCACGACCGCTATTCGGCCAGCCTATAAGCCCGATAACCTCCCCTATTTGTCAGCGATGCTGGTTACTCTCCCCCCGACATGTTGGTTCTCACCCCACTTCAAACAATTCTCTGGCCCAGGAGCTTCCATAGAGCGTCACATTGCATACAACACCACCAAAGATTCCTGAAATCTCTTCGTTTAATTGACTGAAAACACCAACAGCCCCGTTTTCAGACCCAGGTATATCCTGCAMGCCGTCGTTGTCCGGACCAAGAAGGGTTGGTGGGTCGGGATGGGACAGTATTGGTACTTACAATTATCTTTGTATCTGGCTGTCATCTTTTTCTTGCTTCCCCTCCTCCCTTCTCAGAGTCTCCTCCGTCAACTCTCCCAGTCGCTGCAAACCATGTTTGCCGTCCCTTTCATTTTCGTTGGAGGCCTCGCAATCCTTGGCTTCGTTATCTTCTATGGCCAACGGCGTGCCAAGGATCTTCCACTTCCGCCAGGACCGAAGCCTTTACCATTGATTGGAAACCTTCATCAAGCTCCTACTAGCTATCCGTGGAGAGTGTTTCAACAATGGGGAAAGCAGTATGGACCAATATTCAAGCTTCAATTYGGACCAAGCACAATCATTATGTTGAATGATCACGAGACGGCGCGCGATCTACTTGACAAGCGGAGTAGTATCTACAGCTCGCGGCCAAGAGTGGTCATGGCAGCAGAGTGTCTGGGACGAGGAATGCTCACTCTGCTGATGCCATACGCTGCTCAATGGAAAGCTCATCAACGTCTTCAGATGTCAGTCCTCAACAAACGAGTTTCACAAACATATTGTACTCTGCAAGAGTTGGAAAGCAAGCACCTCATTTTCGATATGTTATCCACCAACAACTTCACCGATGGGTTCAGACGTTATGCAGCCGGATTAGTTTTTGCGCTCGCTTACGGGAAACGAATCGATAATCTTGCGTCTCAAGACCTGAAAGATTTGGACGAAGTTATCGAGAACACTCTGATGACGTTAAAGCCAGGATGGATTGTTGATCTCTTCCCGGTCCTAAACCATCTTCCCAATTTTCTTGCTCCGTGGAAGAAACTGGGCGACAAGCTCTACAAAATCGAATCCGACATCTGGAGTAAGAACTTTCAAAATGCAACATCATCTCCTTCCTGGAACTGGTCCAAGCAGATAAAGAGCCAAGCTGGAAACTCGATGTCTCCTATGGAACTGGCTTACGATGTTGGCATTGTATGGGAGGTATCCACAGATACTACAACAATCGCACTTGAGGTGTTTGTGCTCGCTGCTGTGTTACACCCATACTGTGTCAAAAAGGCACAAGAAGAACTTGACCGAGTAGTCGGAACCGATCGGTTACCCACATTTCRCGACAAGGACAACCTACCATACGTTCATGCCTTCCTGCAGGAAGTTCTGCGATGGCGGCCTGTGGCTGCTGGTGGTGTGCCACACGCTGTGACGGAAGACGACATTTACAAGGGTTATCGAATTCCAAAGGGTGCAACCGTCATCGCCAATCAATGGGCGATTTGCCACGACGAGTCTGTGTTCCCGAATCCAGAAACTTTCGACCCTGAACGATGGATCATCAATCCAGATCTTCCAGTTGCAGCTTTTGGTCATGGACGGCGTACTTGCTTCGGTCAACACATTGCTCGGAATTCGCTGTACATCATCATCGCTCAATTCCTATGGGCATTCGACATCCAGTGCACGTCTGAAGAGAGATACGGTTATAAGATGTGGAATCTTCCTGATCCCTTAGCCATGACTCAAGGTTTCAATTCCAAGCCAGAACATTTCGAGGCATTGCTCAAGCCAAGAACTGCTCATTCGGAAGCGGTGATCCGGCGAGAGTGGGCCAATGAAGAAAAAGACATCAATGTCATCATGGATCGCATACAACAAGAGCAAGCTGCTCAGATGGGCAAGGCATAGACATAGCTTACATTGGTGGTAGTTGAATTCGCGATTGCAATTGATCTCGAGGAGCATTGGGCTAGTGCGGAAGGTATGACTTACAATACCCAAATAAACTACGTTTACTCTACTTTTCTCGCAGGCTGAAAGTTTTAATTTGTGTGTTTAGCTACAAACTTTAGCACCTACCTGGGCTTGGAAGAGCACTATTATCACATGTCCATTGTAAACATCTCGCCACGTACCTAAAGTACCTTTAGTTGAGTCTAAAGCCATACCTAGCCTTCGATCGAGCATGACACAATCTCTCCTATTGACACAAAGACCCCGATGTCTATTTGGAATACGTTCAGTCGAAAGGTCACTCAACGCTCGCCAACAACCATAGGCTGAAATCGCTACCCTCCAATTCTCTCCTCATTATTTTGACTAGTTCCAGCTCGAGTATAAAATCCTCATCAACACTCTCAGGTGTGATTTGAAATGAGTTGGGAAATGGGTAGGGTTTTAGTATGTGTGGCATGTTGAATATCAGGGTTGCCCAGGTGCGATTGTACAGCGAAGGGGGCGTCCCACGTGACTTGGAGCTCTCGTGGACATTGAAGCAAGGTTGTTCTTGAAGAGTAGGTAGGTCACACTTGGCTAAGCCAATGTATTGATCCTTTTGAAGCAATACTGTTCATATTATGCGTAGCTGACGAGTTTTCATACTCCTGTAGGCTGTCAGGTGATTTACCCGTTATCTTGCCGGTTTCCAGTACTAAACCTTATCGCAACGACAAAGTAGTTCCGCTCCAGTACTTTGCTAACTCACGAAATGCGGAATTGTGTCCCTTCGTGCGTTCATATGAGTGAAGAAGCAGCGAACGCTGCAAAGGCTGTTCCATACGGTATCATGATGTCCATCGGCTCATGTTGGTTTCTGGGCTTCATAATCATGATCGTCATTCTGGGTTTTGAGGTATAATATGAAGTTACCTTTTGACAGTACTCAAGTGCCTTCCAGAGATATATATCGGTATCTTCCTATCCCTCCTTACTTCCCGCTTCCCTTCATTCCATTAGATCATCTCAAGAATCATTACCATAAAGCACATTATATTGCAAACAACGTACCTTCATCCTTTCGAACTTTTCGGTCTACCTTTCAAGTAATTGTGCTCACCACCCCTTCCTCAAGCGAGGCCTGRGCATAGCTACCATTTTCACTTGTTCGTGAGATAGTGGAGCGAAATTGTCTGGCTGTGTTGCTTCCTTACCTGAATTGTGGCTCGAGGTGAATATTGCACATTCACTAGCCAAAAGAGCTCCTACTCGATGCGGTAACAAGTTCTAGGCACCAGCCATGACTAAAAGCCMTAGMAACGACGCTAGTCCAYCTCAGGCTCATTCACTGCCACCATCCATCCTAACATAAAAAAGACTCCATTTTTTCTCTACARCMATTCCATCTTCTCCCTCACATCAACAATCCCTCGAGATCAGACAGGTCAAGGTCTGTCTCTACAAACCATACTATAAACACCCAAACTCCTCCATATCCTACCGTCAAGATGTCAGTCGACGAGCCCCGACCCCCAACCGTCCTCCTGTTCGTYGCAACCACCTACCTCAAAGGCCACCGCGACATCAACGGCGCACCTCTGGTAGGATTCAAGGAAGACGAGTTCGCACACCTCAAATTCCCCTCCGACACCGACCACCTCCCATTCAGCACCGTCCGAGAAGGCCCACCAGAGACCCTCGATATCGTCCATCCCAGCCAATCGCCGCCAAACAGAACTATGACCGAGATCCGCGACCACATCAACGACGTCCTCTCTACCAAGTACCCAGAGGCGTACGGCCACTTGAATATCACCCCGTCTTTTTGTCCCTTCAATCTTGGCATTCACTTCCTCCACGAAGACATCTTCACCGTCTCTGACTCCGCAATGCACGAGGACCTCCTCACCCACGGCTTCTCCTACATGGACTCACGCCTTATCGCCGCTTCTGTCCTCCGCGCTCGTGCTGCCACTGCCGCCCGCGCAGGTGAGAAAGTCGTATCCCGCAAGACAATCCACCGCGCGAAAATGACAGATACCCGGATCTTCATGCACTCCTTGGAAGGCAAGATGATGAAAATGTTCCGGGGCTTTGCGAGTGCTGCATTGCCGTGTTKTGTTTACATGTACTTTGCTGTTGGTGGCTTCAAGGGGTTTGAGGTTGGGAAGTTGTTTGATGCGGGGTATGAAGGATTGTTCATGAGATGGTTTCATTTTGGGTTGGGAGAGAGCTTGCATTTGTTGTTGGCGTTGATGGGGCTTTCGTTTTTGCTTGCGGTTGTCATTAAGGTTGAGAGGCATGTAAAGGAGTTTGTGGGTTCAGTTCGGGCGCGTAGGTGTGATAGGGTTGAAGGGCCGCTTCAGAAGGAAGTTTGGGATTTGGAGAAAGTTTGAGATTGTATCGTAGTGATATTGTGGGCGTTGATGTCTCGGCGGTGGTAGTGAGCGCTGAAGGCGTCTTGGACTCACCCATCACGAAAGAATGGGCGGAATGGACTCTCTTGAATAGCGGATGGTACGTAGAATTGGCGATGGTAGGATGGTAAGGACGAAAACCTCCAATACTATCGATCTTCTCCGCGTTCTGTGAAATCAAGAATATGATCTAAATCAACGAGTCTAAGCATTAACGTCAAAACTATCAGCGACTGCCTCTGACAGACCATCTTCTCAATCCTATTTCCGACTCCCTATCTCAAAGCGTCCGCCCTTCCTTAGAATTTTGTAATGAATTCTTTGGGAAGCTCACATATATTTGAATATATCAGTATCCTTGCAACTGGCTAGGCGGACTTCAAGAATCGAATTTGGCATAGCGATTTGACTCACTCGCCATGGGGTTATAAACCATTTACTGTGGTAGGACCGACACCCAGCCCTAGGGGCCGTCATTGGGGCCTGATCACATGGCTCAGCGCTCGTCTATATGCAGCCCGGCTGCAGTGTGACAACCATCGCTGGGCGGTTGGCTAACGCTGGCCAGGGCTCATAAAATCTAGGGGTGGGTTCCTGAAAATCCCTTTCCAGCTGTACAATTTGACCATTGAGTGGACTTTGACAAGCCGAAACTTTGACCAAATTGGTTAGTGTTGGTATTGAGTACTTCCTCTGTTTGAAATTGAAGTAAGCATTTCGCTAATGTTAAGCAGAATCATTCAGCGCTTTTGCCATGGATGTCCCAGAAGAGCATGCGCTGGCGGTTCAGCTTGAACCTTTGATTGTCCAGCCTACTTCTGCCCATACTCACACGGTCATCTTGCTCCACGGTCTAGGAAGCAATGGGCAGAAGTTTGGCGAGGAACTCCTTCAGACTGGTGTCTCTTCCTCTGGTAAAAGGCTAGATGAGATATTTCCTGGCACAAAATTCATTTTTCCAACTGCCAAAAGACGTCGATCTAGCGCTTTTCGTCGCGCGAGATTAAATCAGTGGTTTGACATAGCATCGCTTGAMGACCCTTCCCACCGCCGAGATATCCAATTAGATGGGTTGGCGGAGTCTTCTTCAGAAATTCGAGCCATTTTGAATCAAGAGCAATCTGTGATACCAAAAGCGAACATCATTCTTGGAGGCTTGAGCCAAGGATGTGCGATGGCTCTCTTTGTGCTGTTGACACTAGAGTTCCCACTCGGTGGTTTCGTCGGTATGAGTGGCTGGCTTCCATATCAACAAGACATCGAGGAAAACAGCAGCCCAAACAACGACGTGGATAGAGACGATGATGAAAACCCTTTTTCTTTCGGTGGATCAGATGAGGAGCCTCTCGATCCCCTGACTGCCACTATCAACTTTACAAGAGATCTCGTATCTTTAGATGCGATCGAGAGGTTTGATACGAATAGTACATGTTTATACACCCCGGTGTTTCTGGCTCATGGGGAGGATGACGAGAAGATCCGAATTCACCTTGGGCTGGAGGCTGCGAGAACTCTTTCATCACTCGGAATCGACATGACTTGGAAAATCTATGCGGGCCTGGGACACTGGTATAAGATCCCACAAGAGATCGATGATATTCTTGATTTTCTTCAATTTAAGTTAGCATAAGTAGTGAAAGAAAGCGCATAGAATCTTAGCGCTGGTTGAGGATATTGAATCGTACTCYGGAGCTAGACTTTGACTGGAAAATTCGTGTAATGGCTTGACAGAGCTCTGCAGGGAAAATGCACTTAACAAAAGGCAATTTGGTCGCATCACGAGAAGGCATCTTTTAGATGTGTTGACTTGAAGTTGGGAAGCTGTCAACTTTTACCTTGGTTTCTGCAAGCTTGTGCGAGATCTGTTTGCGAATTTTCCGCTACTTGCTTAGCCACTCCTTGAATTTAGCACGCAGGATTTGACTGCTAGTCTATTTACTTAAGTGGCTTGCCTACGCTTTCACGAAYCAAAGCGTTACAGTGCTCTGCAAGTTTTTGAGGTCTTGTATGGTGCTCTGTAAGGTCAATCGGCTAGAGAATGCAGGACAATGCTGTCGAAACCAAGCCTCTCGAACGGGCCACTGACCGCGCTTGTCACAGCTAGCATTTTGTTTCATGTATCCAGACTCATCAACCATTAGTTGCAATCAAAATCTTACCACTTCTTGGACCGAAACATTTTGGACTGGAAGCAACTCGCGTGTTTCTATTCCACAAAGGAATTAAATGTCCACTTGATGATCTTAGCTTGGGTATCTTCGAGATGAGAGCCAGCAAATCACGCTTCTACCAAACATCCAATGAAAAGACTTCGGCTGCTTACTGGCKGATGATTGCGTCCGGATAGATGCCTGAACCTTAGGTATTTAGACAGCTTGAAAGATGACTAGATCTCAACGTAAAGTCGAACATTAGTCTAAGCCACGAATGTTGCAAACTTTAAATAAACCATAATGCTATGCTTCAATGGTGATGATAAAGATAGTGTTTGGCTGAGACTTTATAAGCTGTGGTTTGTTCAGTGGTTTGCAAAGCACTTGATTGGGCATATACGGAAGGAGCGAGATGCTCCAAGCACTCTCTGGGGGAAGTAATACTCATATTCTATGTCGTCATTGTCCCGATATCTGCTAGCTTCATCTCTCTCTAAATCATCTTCACCWTCACCACYAACTCCCTGAAATCTCYCAACTCTCGATAKTTCAACCGCACATAAGACTGCTATACTTGAACCTCACAACYACCTCACAACCCAAAATGTCTCAAAACTCCTCTCGATCACCCTCCCCACCTTCTCCACCCTTCTCATCGGCCCCATCAACAGGAGGGTGGAGAATTAGTTCCCAAACGTCCCCAGGACCAACTACATCACCACCACTCGACCCAGTCGCAAAAGCCGCGCTCGAAGCCCAGATCACAACTTTCTTCCGCAATGATCCAGGTTACGATCCGATTCTGCTACCATTCTACACTTCCATGCCGGCTTACGTGCCTGATATCAGAGATGATGCACGTGTCGCTACTGTAAGCCATCTCTCTCCTTTCGCCCTGCTGTCCCACCTGTATCTCCTCCTGCCAGTCTTCCCTACCCCCGAGGCCGTCTCAMTAACACCCCCAGTGGCTAGAATCCTGGTTCCACCACGCCGACGCCTTCGCAAACGACCAAGCCATGCTCCGACGATACATCTCTCGCCTGACCCCCTTGAGATCGAAGGATTTGCGAGATACAAAGCCGGCGTTTTTGAGGGAGTTTTTGAGGAGCATGAACAGGTATGTTACCAAATACGCACTAGCTCTTTGTGTTGAGGATTATTGAGTAGGGTTGGATGGATGGGTATGAGCTGATCATGGTGTAGGCTTGACGGACATGAGATTTATAGTGATGAGATTGTTAGGAGGTTTGCGGATGATGTTGTGAGGGCGAAGATTGTGGATAAGATTAGGAGGGGGGAGGTTGAGGGGTTGCGAGGGAATGAGGGATGAATTTGTGAGGTGTGGGGGTTGAGAATTGGGTTGGAGGTTTCATGCGGATGCTGAATCTGGAGAATTCAAACATACCTGTAGGACAAGCAGTGTATAGAGGGTCGTTACACAGTAAGTCTTGCACAAAACCCTACGTAAAATTTGAAGGGAAACTAATAATGGAGTAGCATTTATCAACTTCATGGACCAACGTTTACACCCACGTGCCGAGACGTATCCTAACTATGACGATACCTCTTAGGTACTTTAAGTTTAAACGACTTCAAGACTATAAACATGTTATAAGTCGTAGAAATCTGCCTTTTCGTTCCAGTGTGGACTTATACTTCACCCGAGTACTCATAACCTCTTGAACCCGAAAATTATCATCGCGTCGCGCCCGTCCCCCTTAAATTTGCTGAGAGCTTTCATTCATAATTTTTTGGAGCCCTCGATTTACGAACTTACTATAAAATAGTTTTCTTTTCTTCCTACCCATTAAGTTTTAGAAGGCTCAAATATGGATTTCCAGGTTTTGTTTTATGGCTGAAAAGATATTGGCGGCAGGGACGTGTCATGTCAGACGATGTCACCGCTTGGCCTCATATCTCCCCTAACCAAGCGACATTAGTCGCTTGTCAGCTACTTAATCTTAGTGAAAATACTTTTCATAGTACTTAGTGATGAAAGAACTATCGTTTCTACACTTGGATGTAAGGCCACTATTAGAATGGCAAGATTTGAAGATCTTTGGATTTCACAAGAAGGAAATTCCCCTTTTTGTCAAACTGCCTAGAGTACGTCGATTAGCGAGAAGAACACTAAGAAGTAATAGCGAATTAGTGGATGGAGCAGCAGAGGACAAAATTTCCGTCTGGGTGGAAAGAGTCAAAACATACTAGACCGAAGGTAGTCATGATGAACTTTAAGCTGTAACTTGTGTTGTATTTCAAATTTTGTACCATCAAGAGGCGTTCAGGCAATACAGGCAGGTTGGCGTTATTCTTGTATATTAGAAGTCGTGGTGTTGTGGGCTATCCTAGACACGCAGAGGATAGCCCTCGGTTAATCTATGACTAAGCCATAACACGTGACCTTCAATGATATGAGCCGGACTCTGGAGAACCCTCATTATTCACTCTCAACGTAATTGATTTGGAAAAAACTCTAATGATTGAAGTCTTGACCGGGGAAATAGCCCAAGGGCGGTTGGTGGCGTGCTTGTAACAATTAACACCATAACCAACCACTTTTCTTTTCCCATGTTATTCAGAAGACTTCCTCGAGGAGAATGGGTAAAGAAAGTACCATATCAATAACAAATTCATGGCCTGCTCAAAGCTCTTTATGATGCTAATAATGTTATATACTCTCGTGAAATAATGCGTCTTGGGATACAGGAATAGATGTTACAGTTCTAATCGATATACGCCATCGCTGTTCCCAAATATCCATGACCGCTTAAGAAAACTCCGATCCGTATGCTAATACCATGCCGCTAATAATCATGAACAGCAATGTACAAATGGAGTCGTGATGTTTGCCCAGTGGGCGCCGGAGATATGCGTTCCTGCACACTAATCCATTCCCACCGAACAGAATGTCTGTAATCCTATACCATGAACCAGACACTTTCCATACCACATCTCCTACTCCATTGGAAAATTCAAATCTGGCGTGTCCGACCTGCGGTAATTTCACATACTCCGCGGTGAATGATCCTCGACTTGTATTGTATTCCGTCGGACAGTGTCCTTTTGCTGAGTAGCCGACAACGAGTCGTAAGATGGAACTTTGTGTTTGTTGTCCCATGCACACATTTGCTTGTATTGTTCTCTCAGCTCATCATCTTGATTTCGTAGTTGCTTCACGGATTGTCTTCGTGCTCTCCATCTAGGAATCCGTAAGTAAAATATATATTTGCATTTTTGGATAGTAGTCAACGTACGCGTTGAAAACCATTATACTTTTGAGACTGAGTTGCTTTGTTTGACAAAGTTTGTAGGCTTGTAGCGGTACTAAGAACTTTTGTGGACTTGGTCTTCTTGTTAACTGTCCTTGTTGGAACTACTACTAATCGACTGAGTTTGTTGTGGTAATAGAAGTTATAGGTGTAAGGGATGTTGTGGTTGTTATATGCCCTTTCTCACTGCATAGAGACAGGAGAGAGCGGGTTTATATATCTCTTACTTTGCAGTACGGTCAAAAATCAAGCGCAAGATGTACTTTSAAAATTAAACGTTTATGCAYGGTAGTATGAGTGTAAAGACGTACTATAGTTGGCTATATACCYATGATAGTACCCATAATAGTACCGACATACACCTTTTAAGAGATCAAAGCGACAAGGTCCCAAAAACGAACCGTACTACAAAGTAAGAGATAGACATGGCGAGACCGCTAACGTGTATTAGAAATAGAGAACGATTCACGTCACGAGAGGTTGGTCGAACCCTGCCGAGCTCTCCGGTTGAGGCTCTGTTCCCCACCTTACCGTAACTCTCCGTCTAGACCATCCRGGAAGMAATGGCATTGACATTATTGGACGATAATCCCTTTTCCAGGTTAAATAATTGGGGTTGCAGAAGAGTTCGGACCAAAATGGTCCCACTAAAACTCAATGCCGTTGTGTTGATTACTGCATCATTATTAGTAATTAACGTCCAGGGCTCTTGAAATTCGTATCGGAACGAGCCAGACGATTAGAATGTAGAACGCCTTCTTCCAGGATTTCTCGTAATTGACAAAGCAATTTATCAGTCTTCTAATTRGTGTGAGATACTAAAAATTCTTGGTTTTCTCTGAATATCTCTCGCGTGATCAAAAGAATGAGGCGTTTGCAAGGCGCAGCCCTATTAGATCAAAACTTAACGACTGTTAGATCTTGAGTAGGGATCCTGGTATATCGGAATCCAAATGCATAAGGTTGAGACGGGGGTTTTTGGAATCTCACCCTGTGTACGTACTTATACAGATGGGGTTATCCTCGAAGGTAATCTAGATGAAAAGTTTGACGGATACGAAGGCAATGCAAACGATCTGGTGCATATACGTAGTTGCTCACGTAATTACTCATTGCTGAACTAACAGGAAGGATTTTATATGGGTAAATGCCGCAATGGACGCAAACCGATTTCTGTAGGTCGACCACGTCATGGTGTCAAGCAGAAGACACTCGGAGATAGCTCGGTGCCAAGACCGAGAGTTAGCCGCTCACGGGTCTACCCTCTACCCGGAGGTGTTCCCGCTCCCGCCGGAGGGGTTCCCGAGGTCCTTAGCACGACTACCTGCATCGCGTCGTGCAGACCGCGTCTGGATCTTGAATATTCTCGACTTGAAGACCACACATCCACAACAATGACATCGACTCCTTCTTTCTCCTCCGGACCATCATCACATCCACATTTGCGAATTGCTCGGCTTCGACGGCCACGGAACGCGAACCCCTACGATTCTGCGCATCAGACAGATTCCCCAACGTCGCAAGTACCATTTACACCTCTTCTTGACGAAGGCGCCGACAACGACCCAGACGACGAGGAATTGGGAGATGATGACGAAGATCTTGATATAGATGATGATCAGGAAGGCATAGACGAGGATGACGGAGAAGATGAAGAATTTGGCGAGGATGCCAATGGTGATGTAGAGGACGGGGAAGGAGGTATCGAGGAAGGTTCGTAGGTTCGTTTCTTTTCTACGGATACCTCATAACGACTCGAATGTTTGGGTTTCGTGCTTGGAGCTACCTAAAAAACTCTCAATCTCCATATCGACTCAACTCCGGAGTGAGGCACGCTTCCAAACAAATAAACACAATCTCAATTGGAATGTCCCTTGCCTTGTTTCCCAACTCCAACAAACCACGAAAACGCAGATACCAAATGGCTACTACAACGCCTGCAACACGACTACGACAGATAATGCTTGGTGCTCCTACTGACGGTGCCACTCCTTCTACAGTAGCCATGGAAGCAGAACCTCCATTCGATCCTACAGCGTTAGGCTTGAAAGAGATTGGGAATCTGGCGAGCTGGACTGTGAGCAGTAGTAAACCAGGATGTGGAGTGGAGGCGCTGCGAGATGAAGATACGAATTTGTTCTGGCAGTGAGTATTCMTCCATTCATGATGTACAGTACGCACTACTAAAAARCRTAGATCAGACGGTCCTCAACCACATCACCTAAATATACACTTCTCCCGTCTAGTCTCCATTCTTTCCATCCGCATCTTYCTCGATTTTGTCGCGGATGAATCCTACACTCCCACGCGCATCACCCTTCTCGCCGGCACCGGCTACCACGATCTAATCCCCTTCTCATCCCTCGAATTCGAAAAGCCTACCGGCTGGATCGACGTCCCTCTCGACCACGTAGGCGGAGGACCAGACGGGCGGACCTTACGCGCCTTTCTCGTTCAAGTAAAAATTGTCGAGAACCACCAGAATGGAAAGGACACGCACGTACGAGGATTGAAAGTCTTCGCTCGTGACGAGAAAGTCAATGGTGGAGATAGCTTGTCAGATGGGATGGACTTAATTTCCAATAAAAGGAGACTCGCTTTGAGGATGATGGACTTGATTTCCGAGAAAAGGAAACTCGCTTTGGGGGTGATGGAAGAGCGGAAGGCGGATGATGGGGCTTCGCCACCTGCACATGTTGCGAATCGATGGCTTGCTGAGCCGGATTGGATGGGGGAGCCGGAGCTGCGATGATGGGATGGGAGAGAGCATAGTTTGAAATTGAGCGTCATGATACCCTGGGACGAGAAGAATGGAATTTTGAATCACCTTCAGTCGACTATCGTCCGTGAAGGCGTACTTGTGTGTCTAAGAAGTATTTGTGTGTCCAACCGCTGACATCAAATTGAAACAGCCCATTCTCTCCTCTCTATCTCCAAGTCACGCCTCGCCTATCACCATCAATCCCATCCATCAAGAACACTCCTCTGCACCAGCACTCCTGTCTCGAAACATCACTTACGTCCCATCCTTCCACCCACGCATCCATCACCTAACCATTCCAACCATCCATTAACATTCACAATTCCTGTCTAACGTCCAGTCTAATCTAGTCTACTGCTCTAATGTCTGACCAACACGCCACAGGTCTAACGAATGATAAACCATTCTCCTCTAAGACCTCTTCGTGGATACCAACCCAGTAAACAAACAGTCCACGTGATGGTATCTCAAACACCCCCGTAGTCTCCACTACGGTCTCACTGGGTTCATTGATTGGTGGTAGTAATTGCAGGTCGTGTGTTGGAATAGACGGGCTAATGTATACGACCACTCAAGACCTGTACTAATATAAATGTTTATCATGTACCAGGTACCATCGTGGGCATTACCGAATCCCCGTTCTTGTAGAARATGAAACTCAAGACAACAATCCGGAGCTTCTGATGCTCGTCCACAACCCCAAACTCTGCGATGCCTTTCGAGGCTAGGAAAATTGACACCCTCGTCGCTTCTTACTAGGATGCGTAGTGGTAATAATTGAAAATATCGGTATTTTCCCCGGAGTATCTGTACCCTCTACCTGAGAGTCTGAATTTCCATTGTCTCTGTCTCCTTCGGCATCTTTGGTTTGTTCATCACTACGGGTTCTCTTCCCTAATGATGTTGAAAACTGGGCACCGCTCTCTTCTTTGATATGCATATCACTCGTTTCGGTACTAGCGCTCGTATTCGGGGGTGCTGGAACAGATGTTCCGTTCGACGGGTTTAAAACATGTAGTTTYGGTTCTTGCGCTCTTGCGGCTCTACGTCGTTTCAATTCTCCCATGAAGTATATATTCCTGAGTACTCGCTCGAGTAGAGGCGTGCTGGAAGACATTGGCTGCGATTCTTCCTCATCGCTACGAAACAGAGGTCCTTTATGGCCATGTCTTCCATTAAGACATTGATAAAATTTCTCAGTGAGTCGATGCTCTTCAGCGTCTTTATTAGCTTCTATCTGCTCATCTGTTTTGTYGCCATATAATGTACGCATTTYAGCCATGGTAGTAGGATTGAGTCCAAGAAGGAAGATGCATGACATTTCTTGGCRTTGCTGGGTTATATTCATTGAATTCCAGACAGCTAAAGGATCTACTGTGGAATTCGAATTGCCGTCATAGCCCAGTGATGGTCTGTTAGAGTGCGGTGTTGAATATCCCGAGTTCGGTCTAGAAACCGTTCTGCTCTCTTCACTGGCTTCACGAGGAACTGGCTGCGAAGGCATATGGGCTCGTTTCGAAGCTTCGGAAGCGGCAGCTGCACTCGTCATGTTGTTCACCGCAGGATGTACATCTGCTGAAGTGGAGCTATGTGTGGCCGGCTGTCCGAGACCTGCTGCCTGAGCTATGCCGGTGATGTCACGACTTGAAGGGGCAGAATATGATTTTGGATGCGAAATCTTTCGTGAAATCTTTCGTGAATTCTTTCGTGAATTCTTTCGTGAATTCGAAGGCTTTTGTATTTCAGGCCGGTACTGGTGAACTCTCAACGGAGAAGGTGCCTGCGCTTTAGCCGAATTCGATAATGGCGCCTGCCCATGTGCATCCAGAACTAGAGTGTTCGGTTTTCCAGTAATCGGAATTTCTCTTCCCGTATAGTGATTCGGTGGGCCACGGGGCACCCCGGGAATTGGGTTGTGACTTGGCCCGGGGGCGGTCATTTGTACGTTGGCATTAGTACCCCTTATATCATATGGCATTTGTCTAAAGGATGCGAACATGTTCGAGGGTGGCAAATGGGGGTCAGCCATGATTCGTGGATGGGACGGAGGCGGTATGCRAATATGCCCGTTAGGCATATTATGATTGAGCATGCCTTGGGTTTGACTCAGTTGCGCCATGCGAGTATTCCGGGGCGTAAAATAAGAAACGAGCAAGCTTTCGGGGTAAGGCATGTATGACATACTACTGTTGTATCCTCCTGATACACTATAGTTATGATATTGAACTCGTCGAATCTCGAGTAACCAATCTGGAATGAGAGATGGTTCTGTCTTCCCGACAAAGTGCAATGTATTCTCGCCATCTGATGAACCGTCAGACGCAGTACTTCTTCGAAGATCTCAACACTCCTGGGAAACTTACGCACATGACTCAGAAGCATAAAATCAATATTCCACATTACTTTCCACGTTTGCTTTCCAAACTTTTTCTTGAACATAATGCAGTACTGCGCAGCAACAGATTCGAAATGAGCTTCACCCTCTGCATTATCGGGAACCATGCGTCTCCTCCTCCACATCTCCTTGATAGCCTCCAGTTGAGACACGTAGTGCCATGGCTGTCCTTGATCGAAGTAATGGGGTAGATCGTACTCGGGCCGTATGGGAATCAAGTCTGGCAACCTGGTGGACCGTGGTGGTAGATATAAATAATGAATTAATGATGGCGGTGGTAGATCTGAATGCGGGTTTGATGATGCCATTGCCGTATCCAAATGATGATGATTTGCCGTGATCTCAAGTTCAGAAAGACGAAGTGATGGATGGAGAGGACGCCGAAGATGAAAATAAGGAAGTCGCGAGCCAAGGGGTTACCATTTCGGTTAAAAAGCGGGGACCTCTACTATTTCATCGGAAAAGTACAGTTTTGTCAATCTATAAGCTGATAAGGCGGCATAATGGCTGTGAAGATATCCGAGTTGAGCAATTAACAAGCTTGATTGGTCAAGGGGGTTTGTGGGCATTGATACCCTCCGGTCAATGATGCTCCATGGTTGTACGTTGTGACTTGATGTGATAGACGAGATAACACGTCTACGAGATTGTAGCAGTCAGCAGTCTTTCGGACATACTGTAAGTACGTTTAAATGTCAAGAAGTTTTGCGAAGTTCGATCAATAAGTAGACTTTTCATAGGAAATCTTGGTCTTCATTGGCCAGACTACAGAACTTGTTGTTCTCTGGTCTTATTCCAAACAATCTGCCGAATCACTATCAGGTGGCCCATCATCCTCTCTTTCTTTATCTCTGAGCAACTTCTTTGCAGCCTTCGCCTTTCTCTGCTTCCTAGAAATATTTTTCGTCTTCTTTCGTGCAGTTTTTGCATTTCCCTTGCCAACCTTCGAGACCCCATCCCATAATGGTTCGTCGTAACCTCTAATACTTGTTTGCGCAATGTCGTCAATCTCTAGTCGTTTCAGAGAATCGGGTGTGATCCTATGGCTATTATCAGCGGGGATACGCACATTTGACTTCGCCATGCGAGTTAGAGTGCATTGCTTTTACACTGCACACGCGTAATTCCCGCCAGCTTTTGGGGGCTAGGCACGATAATGGATGATCAAGCCTGAGAGAGGTCCTTACAATACTTCTTCACAAGCTTCTACTACCCCGAKTCCAGACTTGTTGTTTGACACTTTCTCCTTCGGGGCGTTCTCCTGCGCGAAAAAGCAGTACTCGGGTTTCGATTTCTGGTACGACTTCGAAACTCGCGTTTTGGGATCGGATTTGGGATTAGTGATACTCGAGAATTGAATATGTTTGGGATGTCGTGGAGACGATGAGATATKGGACCGTGCTGGCATAGGTCTTCTTAGGTTTCCTGCGACTTTTGGGTGACTAGATCGTTGCACTGCTGGTCCCGTCGGTGCAGACGGCGGATCGGAAGACGATCCAGGGACAGGATTACCAACTTCACCAAGTTTCAATGGTATCCATCTAACTCCTTTTGTTCTTGAGTTTCCGATATTTTCCTGAGCAGCAGGACCAGTCGGTGCCCTTGGTGGGTTCTTCGACGGGCTGGAGCTGGTAGGTTGAGACATTCCTGGATTCCCAGTTGTTGTCGGAACTGATTCTCTCGATGTCGCCTTCGATAGCTGGGTGGAAAATCCGCCCCTTAAAGTTAGAGCTGTATCTCCCTGCGTCATACCTTTCAGGCTCCGTCTCAGCCCCTCCGCGTTCCGTTTCTTGTGTTTTTCCTCCCACACATCCAAGAAATCTAGCACCATTTGAACAAGATCAGATCGTGCTTTCTTTTCTGCCTCCATAATTTCTTTCTCCCGTAAGATCTTCTGGYGATTTCTATCATCTCGTAAGGTTTCAGCTCTTGGTTGGCTTGCGTCCACAAGCTTTACTTCCATATCAGCAAAGGCGAGGTTGTTGCCAAGTCGTCTGTTGTTACTCTGGCAATGAACCATTGTTGCACAGCTATTATAAGTTTAGTCATGCAATAAAATAAAACGGGAGAAGATAGATCAGTCGTGCTTTGTATTTTGTCCAAAAAATTGATAGGCGCAACCTGGAAACTCGAGAGTCGAAGTGGAAGAAGGTACGACAGGGAGAACGCGCTAGTTTGCTCGCTTATATGCYGAGATTCACCTCTGACCTGATTTGTGGGGGCTCGTTGTTGACGTTTGCATCCCCATGTAAAGATTAGCTGAAAGATAACATGGAAATCGACAATTCGATCAGCTTGCTCACTAGATCACCTCTTCACGATGCGATCCGCAGTTGAGGTGGTATATCCATCATTGTATGCTTTGTTTTGCTGCGCGTATGGGTAAATGTCGCTTATCAAGAATAGTCCTCGCTCGATCTTTTTAGAGAATCCGATCTCTGTGCTTTAAAAGGGAATTACGGGCGTTTATCCATAAAGTAACAATCTCCTATATGTGAAATTGGCTGAAGGGACCACGAGCGAGTAGATGTTGAGCCCGCGCCCGCCCCCCTAACCTTTGKATACTTAAGTACTATTCGAATCTGCGACCATGGAACCTCTTTCTTCCTACTTCATGCTGTAGGGTAGTGAATAAGAAGGCTGAGGATTGTAAGTCTCAGCCTTGCGCGAAGGACGTCGTCTTTAGCGCCGTTGCGATGTGCAACAAAAGTCTATAGCGCAGTAAGTAACAGTGAATAGGGAAGGCTGACGACCTCTAGATCTAGCCTCGCCGACAAGGAGATAACGACTTGCCGTGTTATCGCAAGTGTGGCGAATGTTCAGTGGCCATCACAGCTGTTTTGAGACTTATTGGACTTAGCTTGTCTCTCGAAAAATTCCGCTAGTAGGCAGTCAGTCAATGGGGAAGAACACCTTCGTCACGTCCTGGATTTTTGATACAGCTATTTCGAAGTCTATATAGTCTCGATTCTGTTTATGGCACTCGATAGGGAAGACAAACGACATTACTCTGAAATTACTGCGACACATACGAGATGTAGACATCACCTATCTATACCTAGGTATGTGGCTCGTCTCTCACGTGTGAAGCTTTAGATTTTCTGTTTAGCTACATCACTATCTGCAAGAAAGGTCTTTGTGCTAAGAATATTCAGGAATGCTCCCATTAAAGTATCCCCCGATTACATGGCCCGAAAACCTCGATAAACGATCTCAAAGTCCTAACCTCAAATYCTCGCGCCTATATTTGGTGCTTCGAAGATGCTCCGAAGACGCTTCACCCAAAGACTCCAGCCCAAGCAGGGGCAGAGGTGGAACTCGGGTCAAATATATATCCATACCAGCACAGAGTCGCATTGATGGTACTCAAAAAGAACTCCAGCGCCAGCACAGCGCCGAAGTCAATTTCAGCGCGATCCTCAAGCGCAGAGTGTCGCAGGACGAGCAGATTAGAAGCGACCATGGGTAGCCACCGAACTATGACTTGCGTGAATATCGTAATTGATCCAATAGTAACCATCGAATAGACAAAAAGGCAAGGCGACGTTGCTGTTAGTCTGCCAAATACGAGAGCATTACCAGCCATATTCCCGAGGGTGATGAAAAGGAGAACTAGAGGCACGAGGTAAAAGCTGATAGTTCGAGTTCGACATGCGAGCGCCAATGGTAAAACCCCTAGCCATAGTATGAGCGACAGAAGCGTCGTGTGGCTTACGGAGAGAAGTAATCGCTGTGTTGCGATATCTTGAGAGAACGACAAAACTAAGTTGCGGAGAGGGGAAATGTTTGTCTGCGAGATAATTCGAAAGACTCCGTTCAAAAGAACCGTATGGATGATTAATGAGGTGATGGCGAGGAAACCCTCAACAATATGCATAACTTTCTGAGCACGTTTGTAAATGGGCGGCAAGATAGCCTGTTCATATCCAGACCAGGAAATTTTACCAGAACTTGAAACTGTAAAGAAGGATTGGTGTGTGGCGGCCAGCCAGATGAGTACCTCATTAGTGGTCCAGGATATCAGAAACATTATACCCCAAGCTTGAGTCCAGCCGACACCACGCATCGATATGAGCTTTATAGCTGGTGGTAATGTTCCAAGGATAAACCAGAGCCAGCGGAGCCATGTCATCCTTTCCAAACTCTGAATACCTTCTGCTTCAACTTCATCTTGGTGAGCGATTTGACTAGAAGCGTCAACTTGCGATCCCGCAGACCAGATACCGCGGCGGCCGTCGTCATTGAACCGCTCGTGCAATACAATTCCAAGCGCATTTGAAAGAGGCAGTCGGCAAAACGCACAATGTGCAGTCAATACGGACAATCGCAATACCACAGAAAGAGCGTCTGCTAGACAGACCAACGGTGAACATCTGAGGTATGTTCTATATCGAGATGGTAGACCACAGACTCGACCACCTGGCTGAGACATCGTACTGATTGCTAATGGCACGAGGGTCCAGAATATGGTCTGCCATGATACCTTCGAGGACAGCGGACTTTGGACTACATCGTGATATTATTAGACATGTTTGATCTCGGTGGTATATATCGTCGACACTCACTGTAAGTCTCCTGCGTAGTTGAATTCATGATCTCGGAGATTTTAGCTGCCTCTCGCATGAGCGTTTCCGACGCCTCGGTGTGAGCACCTTATATCAACACTACACCTACGTCACCAGAATCACATTGAAGAGGACTAGCGAAAGCAAGCCCTATCTACGCTGTCCACGTAGCAATTGTGGCTGACCCTTGTGTTTGAGCTTCTCAGCCTTATCTCACCGAATGGTACATTCAGGGCGCCTCATTGCGTGGAGCCAAAATTGATTTCGGCAAATTCCATTTTGCGTCATTTATAGATCTGTGGCGCAAGTGCTCTGGCTCTTTTGCCTCGAATTGGAGCAAAGAAGAGCTGACCGAGGGAATTTCCTGAGACCACAAATTTGTGAATAATCGTCAATTCTTCGTTTTCTGGAAATCAGACCAAATACACCCACCACTTCAGCCAGAGTCTTCAAAAAAGTGCTTAGCCGGGAGACGTCCAATTAATCCTTGCACGGGGTGCTTTTGCTTTAGCGGTTGAATTCCTTGACGTAGATCAGACTTACCACGATGCTTCACAAATTCCTTTCCAATAACCCTGTCATTAGAGACCCAAGTGCATGACCCACATAAGCTAGCTCGGCAGTCACTTCTATCCCCTCGATCTCGTTAAACGAATATTGGACCAAGAGCCAGCGAGACGAAGTCCTTATAGTAAATTACTAACTATTACCTTCTATCCCGAGACCCAGTCAGTGTGGACAATTTGTCTCTTACAATCACAATTTCGGGTTAGCGAAGCCTCCGTTTTCTCATAGGGTAACGATAGCACCTGTGAAAAATGTTTGACCTCAAATTGCTTAATCATTCAACTTGGGTACTTAAGTATGGTTACAAATAGCACAGAAGTTCGAGGTCTCGGTCCTCGGGACCTCGGGAGAAGGAGTGGATAACTCACGTGATTTGGTGTTTTCGTTCTTAGTAAGCATCGCGATTTCCGCACTCGCTCCAACACCATCAAAACGCGTCAACATCGCTCTTGACAACGCCATCAGCATATTACTTTCTTGCTTTCACTGATCAATCATCACTCCTGGTATAATCTATAGCTCTTTGCGCGTGCATTAAGAAGTATAAGATGGAAGAGCTATCTCAGCATCATGCCGCAAGGCTCAGGGCCACAAAGTTGGGTCATGCACCAACTATGGTCCAACCAGAACCGTAAACTCCAGAGATTACCAGTAAGTTCGATATGCCAGTTTCGACGCATAGGATAAGTACGTTTAGTTTTGAGCGCTGTAAGAATGATGCTATATTTGGACAGCAAGGCTGAGAGAAGGGCTGAAATGAATTGGCTGAAGCTCGCCCGAAACACTGCGTACCAACTCAGAAGATGGTGGCTTGTCTGCCGGAGGCTTAAGCACTATACACCAAGAAACCTCAATTTTGATTGATGGTAAGAAGCAACATTTTGCGAGAAGCAAAAATGTTGAAAACCCGGCAATTCATTTCAGTTCTCAACATCACATCAGAGTCGCTTCACTCGCAATGTCGTCCAACATACCAGACTACGTATGCAAACACTGCTATCGCACTGTGGTCATCGCACTAAACTGGGATGTGAATCAACGCAGCCGGAAATATCAGCGAGATCTAACCAGTATTCTTCACCACAGCAGTCCTGGTGGTCTTCTCGCATCTGTTCATTTGGGATGTCGAATATGTATAATTCTGTGGAAACACCTAAAGATACACCATGCTATCTCCGACGAGGCCTCTTATAATTTCCATGAATCTTTCAGAACTTGGGCCGAAAAGTATCCCGAATCCCCCTCGACGCTTTTCAGTTACTGCAACTTGTACGCACATGGTTCCCACAACCTTCAATTCTACTTCCAGCTTTGTACTCAACCAGACTTCGAAATCATACCCGGCCAATGGCCAGAGGTTCAATTCAATATATATATGCTATTCACATCAGGTCCCTACTGTGAGATATCAATGAGGCAAGGTATAAAACCAACATCATTTATGTAGGTTTGCAATAATTAATTCCTTCCAGATGTCCCAATATCACAGTACGACTTTACAACCTCAACAGATTCCCCATTTGGTTGGAAAACTATGCGGAAATGGCTAGACTCATGCTCCTCCAGTCACTCTTTATGCCACAACTATGCATTTCACCACTGGTTACCGAGTCGACTCATAGATGTAGACCCTGATAGCGACGGTGGCTCCCCATGCCTTGCCATCACGTCCGACCAGGGGAAGTTTTCAGTCTCCTCTGGCTTGGACCGGAGATACCTCACTCTAAGCTACTGCTGGGGGGATGAACAGTCTAAGAGACTGTCTCTCAGTAACTACCAAGACGTGCTTTCGGCAATATCATATGACGATCTGTCCAAGACATTTTCGGACGCCATACACATCACCCGACGCTTAGGATTTCGGTACATTTGGATTGATGCGTTGTGTATCATTCAAGACTGTTCTAGAGATCGCATGATAGAAACAGCACATATGGAAGAGATATTCCGCAATTCCTCTTGTACAATTGCTGCGTCTGGTGCCTCGAATGGAATCACTGGCTGCTTCTTCCAGCGAGATCCCTCAATATCCCAACCTCTTCACATGCGATTCATGAGAGATAGGTTACCAGATCTTCCTGGTACTACCTCCGATATCCCACCAACTTCCGTCGAGACATCAGTGCATATTGTGTATGGTTCTCAAGATGTCATCCAAAAGACCAGATTTTTCGAACGCGCTTGGGTATTACAGGAGCGTCTCCTCTCGCCAAGGATAATCTACTTTGGCGAATCTCAAATATGCTGGCAGTGTCAAGCACACGCTGCCTCAGAAAGCTTCCCTCAAGGTTTTACGCTGAGCATCGATGATGACCACCTGATCGGTATTAGAAGTATACTCTGTGGTAAGTCTTCGAACGAACAGGAATCCAATCGTGGTGCTCTGAGGTCCTGGGGCGCCTTCATCAAAGTCTACTCAAGATGCGGGTTGACGAGACCACAAGACAGATTGGTAGCACTATCAGGAATAGCTACGTGCCTGCAAGGCAAGTTCGGGAAATATTTATGTGGACTTTGGGCACGGTTTCTGCCACATGAGCTACTTTGGGCAGTTGACAATTCCCAAACGATGGGAGCGAGGACATCCGACCCTCTTGGTATAATGGGCTCATTCCGACCGCCGGGTTATCGAGCTCCTTCATGGTCATGGGCATCTGTAGAGGGTGGCATCGACTACAACGTTCCTTTCGGCTCCAACCTCGATAAGTGCACAATTCTACTGTCGGTCATTACTATCGATACTGAGACATTTGATTCAAGAGGCGTGGGGGAAGTCAAATTTGGGACACTGATTATCGAAGGGCGGTTGGCTATGATTGACTGGGAGGAGTACGATCATTACAAATACAAGGCGAAAGCTGTTGCTTTGTGGGATTTCAAAGGCAGGACTTGTTCTCGCGAAAGTCATCAGTGCGCTAGGCAACGCGGTCAGGAATGGACCGGCAGGGAGGAGATCGATATATCGCTTCCAGAAGATGCCTGTTTCGGCGGAATCCTCCTTGACGTGAACGATGACTTGGCGGAGATGCCTGACGATATATATTGCTTGCCAGTGCGGGTCGCGAAAAGCGATACAAACAACCAACCCCCGACAATTCATTCTTTGATTCTCTGGAAGAACCAATGGGGCAATTTTGAGCGCTTGGGCGTTCTCACCAGCGTTGGGAAAGTAATTGAGCAGTTCTTCGTAGATCTGCCATTGCAGGAGTTGGCCCTCGTTTGAGAACAACCCTTCTGTCCGACCAGTCAACTCACCTGACTATTGCCACCGTTACGATAAATCTCAGGCTGAGACCGGAGTTTTCGACTGCCTCGAACGCCCTATTTGAGCATTTACCGCACGTCTACTACGATTGGTACATTCACTTCACATTGATCTGGTAGGAATACGTGGTGTGAAGTATATTCGGCGTCAAAGCATCAAGTCATAGAGCCTTGTAGTTTTGTTCTTTAGTCTGTGGTGTACTCGAGCGTTTTTAGAAAACCCCACCGTGGAAGTAGCTTGCTTCTTGTGTTATCCAATCGTCCGTCCCGATGGTATCAGGCACCAATCTGCCAATTGTTGGATGACTACTCCCACAACTTGGCATTCGCCACCGAAATTTTGAAACCCGACTCTAAGCTTTCATTTGTCTCCCACTGGTATATGAAACCCTCAGCGCTAGATAAGCGGACCTCAAAGTGGCTCTAGGATGAACACTAGATTTGCGGTTCCCATACCCGACCAACTATCGAACTTCTCATTCAATCAGCGATAGGCACATACATCGAGTGGTTGCTTCCTTACCTTCTCTGAATTGGAAAACCTTTCTCGGGGTCCACTGATATATCTCTTCACGCGTTCTCAGGGCCAAGCTATCAAGAATAGCCAGAGCGTCTTTGTTAGGCTTGAAGGTGGTACTTTCTGGAAGTGTCGTATGGCACCAGAGACTCATTTTCCCACTCAGAGACAGCCAGAGAATTGTCGGTTTAGGAAGGATGTCGAATTGATCGCCTTTTGTCATAATTGCTCGGAGTTCGGTCACGAGTTTCGTTGCTTCTTGGGCCCATTCTTCGTCGGTCATATTGGTTGGGGGAGCTGGAGCCATCTGGAATTTTTGGAATGTCAGTGTTGTAGTCAGAGAGATGGGAAGAGAGATGGTTTCTTTCAACTTACCTCTTCAGAAGCCATATTCACTCTTTGCGGTTTGAGTCTGAAGCGTTCAGACGCCAGCTTGCTCTTATGTAATTTTGTCATTTTAAAATTGGATACTCTACTGACTGTATTCAACAAGGATACCCAAAATGTACAAGACTTCTTTCTACCTTGGAAAAACTGTCTTGCTTTCTGAATAAGAAGATCTTGGGATATCGAATTTTCTTTAAAAGTTCACGAGCTGCCACCAAATAACTGCACATAGCAAGTGAATCGCTGGTGCACAATAGTGATATTCACATCTTTTGAGAAATATTTTATCAGTGGAGACAATGAATCTATCTCCGTTGTTCTTGAAGCATGGAGCAAACTCCGTCTTTGTCTCTCTGCAAAGGGATACAGTCGGAGCCTGGTATTTTGGTTTCACAATATGTGTATGTCATTGTTGAAAATCAGCTTATAGTGAACTTCGTCAGATTGCTTATATAAATTGATTCACGCTCTTTTCGTTTCAGCGCACAAATATCTTTGATGYCTGATACATTCCGCCAAGCTTTGATGTCCCGTATGTGCTCATGATAAGATGAGTCCACTACAGCACTAGGGTTTTCATTTGATGGTGACATATGGATTGCTTTCCTCCCGAATTTGCTATGTATAACATCTGTTCATGCGACTCTTGTGACAACCGCTGTGTCAAAGCTCYGATTAGCTTTGAGTTCGTCATCGAAACAGGCTCAGTAGATCTAAGCGAGATGATTGCCTCTTCTTGAATTCATATGTGCTTTCTCCAGAAATGCATTTGCTTATACTCAGTCTGGGTTACAGTAATGGTTTCACATCCCGACTTTAAATCTTCTCTGCGTCTAAAACCACAACAATTAGTCATTTCTACAGTGGGGTGACAAGTCATGGCTTTCGAATTCGGCTCTGTTGTCTCACATCGATTGGTCTGCGGGATCTGTTCCGTTATACTCATGAATTCTGGTGTTCATGAATACCATATGGTATTCGTGAGTATAACGTGGTGTTCGTGAATAATATGGCCTCATGAAT
>QYAH01000559.1:0-12203 GCA_003988945.1 Chaetoscypha palmicola
AGATCAATTGAATAGTTACGCTCCGTGTTACTCATAAGTACCATATGGTATTCGTGAAGAGCGTGTAATTCACGAATACCACGTTATACTCACGAATACTATATGGTATTCATGAACACCAGAATTCATGAGTATAACGGAACAGCTCTAACGCATTTTCGCAGTTTGGTTCGACTTTCTGCGCAGAATAAGAAATTACGCCTATTGGAGGAGTCTGTTCCGTTCTGTCAATTTCAATATCTATTCGAATTTCAATCCGAATTTCGTAACGCTGATGGAAGCACGGTGAAGCAGTATCTCAAAGGAATCGTAGGATGAATTAGTATAAAGGATATCATGCTTGAGTGTGTCGACGTTATGGGATAGATCGTTTCCTGAAGCAGATAGTCACTACGAAGTGTGAAAGGAACATGTCTCCGAAGAGTTAAGCTAAACATACGTGTTTAGTAGTAATCACAGAATGTGTACTTCGCGAGAGGGCTGACGAGCACCGTTTTTCCACGTGCCTTCATGTAATGTGATAGGCCAGTGCAAACGGAGAAGAACGAACTGGATAAGTGTGGTTTAGAGCCCGCATAGTGAGTGTAGTATCGTATATCTTGAAGGAAATGGTATGTACCGCGAGAGTTCGATCAACTTAACACCGACAAAAAAGGCCAGAGGGTTTTCTGGTTTGCCACCGAGCGATGATGTGTGTCCTATAGAGTAGGCTCTAACAGTTAGATCCAACGGTTGCCAGCAGATGCGGAAGTATATGAGATGAAGAGACGGTGCTCGAGCTTAGGTCGGAAAATTTGATCTCCTACAATACATCTTCGCACAGCGCCTTTGCGGGGACTAGGGCAGTGGTCAGCGTTGAAGGGACCGTCCGTGTCTCGTGAGTGCTTCGGGCTCCTTCCACATCTGCATCAGAGGTAAAGTGCGGCCAAGGCGCAATGTGTCACTGCCTAATGAGCTTGTATCCCGTGTGCGTACCACTGTCCCATCTCCAAGCCTGCTCGATGATGGCTAAGTCTCTCTGCCTCACTACCACCAGGAATGGTGTGCTATCCCAAGACATATGATCTGACATCCCAAGCTCTCGAACCTGCCTCCCTTTAGCACCCCTAACAAGAACCGACAAGCCTTGACATTATGGAAGTCTCCCACCCAAAAAGCTTCCACGAAACTGCATAGTATGAATTCGAGGTTCAGAGTGGGAGGATCGAGCTAGAAGTCTGGTAGATCCTTTTTCGATGATCGATGTGTTCTAACCATTTTCCCTCCGCAACTGTTATATGCTATAGTTTCAGCCCCGCCAATTGTCCCTCGCCTGCCCATTATTCTTCGCGCGCCCATTCCCTTCGTTGCTTGCTTCGTGAGCCGTCGCTTGGCTGTGGTCCTTCATGATGCAAAAATCTGCTGTCGCCACCACTATCAAATCGCACCGACAATGATCGTTTGCTTCTCTTATCGTTCGGACGTGCAGCATTAGTCGCCTCCTCCTGTATCTATCATCTCCATTTTCAATGACCTGCCTACAATTCTTCGCCTGCACCTTGTCACAGCCAGTCGCTACTGAGCGAAGAGTGGTCGCGTTCAGAACAGGCCTCACTCACCTCCCACAAGCGGCAGCAACACTGTCATCCTATATGCCCTGTCCACTGGCTCTTCCCATCCATCAAGCAGCAGACGAGATCATATCGACGAGATTTCAAGGAAGGACCAACCATCGTTTCGTATGACCCAGGAAAGAGTTCAAGCAGAGGAGAGCTCTGGCTATCGCAATTGGTTTCACGCCCTCGTTTGGCCTGGCCTCATAGTCACCCGCAATAATTGATGTGCAGCATGGCGATCTCGTGGAGGTGAAAAACGCTACGTTGGTGAGGTGGAGACGGCAGGCTCGACTCGGCGGACTCTGTTGGGGAACGGAATGGATCGCGATGCTTCCTGCATACTGACATATGTTAAAGGTAATGCCTTTTCGCTACAGTCACTCTCCGTTATCGCTCTTGGCCTCCTAGGATCACACCCACATGTATATATATATATAGGCTGTGTAGGATAACCTAGACAATCAAGCAACTGTACCCATTAAACCTCGCTCTATATTTGCATATGTTGATAACATAACAGTGGCTGGCTGATTGCTATTCCTTGCTCCTGGTGGGCTCCGTACCAGGACACGCAGACAGATTCACGGATGCTGCGGGATGGGTTGGGAGGATCGTTATTCTGCTACCAGATATCAGACCAAACAAAATGTGAAAGATAGAATCTGGTTGCGCAAGATTGCGATGTGCGCAGAAAGCTGTGAGTTCTAGCGCAGCATTGAATTGATGGTTGATCTTTCGCGGATGGCATCTGTTGACGTATCGATAAGGCTAATGTCTGCGCGCACGGGTATGCTGGCGCTCAGTGTAAGAGGTTTTGTTACAAAACCTCTCACAAAACCCCAGCCAGCTGACTAAGCATACCTTCTCTACCGTGGGCAGCCTCGAGTTCTGCCGCTGCATCTCCTTCCTCATAGTCAACCTCTAGGATTGGAATTAATGAACTGTGAAAAGCCAGAATGCGTTTCAAATTAATTTCTAAGTACATTTTAACCCGTTGCATACATTATACTATATAAATCAATCTCACCGCCGGGTGTTCTTCTAGCAGCAAGCTATGCATCCATAGTACTCCACGGTCATGAATGATACTGAGATGATGTTGTAATAGACAAGGCTCTGCGTGAGAACGGTAAAGCCCTATAGTAGATATTATTACAACCGTACTACAATTCGTATATAAAGAACTGCGCTATTAAAGGTTGCACGGGAAAGAGGAGCGATGCGGATTCTACGCAGAATCTACTACTACTCATTAAATTTTGGATCGCACGTCACAAAGTCTTTAATTGTTCAATCACGATGCCGCCTGGGACTAATGATGTCGACTCATGTCTACTTATTCCACCTAGAGTAACCAACCTTGAGATGTAGCTCGCGCGATCCCTGGCCGACAAAAAGGGTATCACGGCTCGCTGACCAGATGTCCTAGATATGTCATCACAGTAAGCTCTGTTGAGAATTGAGAGTATATATCTGTATATTGATGATGATGGCAGAGATTACAGTACAAAGTTAGGTGTAAATCTCTGCTCTACACACGGTCATGCAGACTTAGTAAGCACTATTTCAACAAGGTCAGTTCTAGTGTGACATCTTTGCGTGTTAGATATATTCTTGCACGCTACATTGCGCGAACCACTTGAAGTAATGATAGGTACTCAGATGCTCCTTCAACTAGCACGAATTGACTCTTTGCATGATTCTACTAGGCAGGCGTTGTCTTTCTGGCGCACGAAACATGTCGAGGCGAACAATTTCCCGAGTGCGACCTTCTCTGGCGGGAAGCAAGGATGTATCACGTGGCAGAGGTTTTGTACACAAAACCACTCCACGGACCTGTTGGCAGGCCGTGCCTGCGAGGATGTGGGTCACCTTCTCGTAATACCTCTTTATCGGGGTATCATCCAAGTTGGCGACACAGCTGCGTGGGCGGAGCTTCAAGTATCCTCGACATCACAACGATACTGATCTCCCTCGCGCTCATTGCAGCACCTCTACCTCGTAAGTGTGGATGCGTTGGACGGCCGAGCGTCCTCCCTCGAATCCATTTGTCACTCGTGGACATTCCGTCGCGATCGAATCCGGGTCAACGTGCGCTCCTACGATGGTGATGGAATGACATAAGTAACCCAGAGGTAACGACCTGCCAGGCTGAACACATCCAAATCACGATTATGTTCATTGCGACGCAGATTACACTTGAATTACTCGAGTGTATACCATCTCCTACCGCGCCTTCCGTCTCTCCCTGCGATTGTAGTACTAACCTCAGACAAGTACAACACTCCTCCCGTCGTTCCTCGCCCCCATTTCCAACCCACCCTCCCGCGTCGACGATGTCAAGCCCACGTTCACGTTCACTTTCGAGTGACTTGGAGCTGGATTCTTTACTATGGCCTCATAAAAAGCTGCCCCAGGACTTGCGACAACTCATCCAACAGCTTGACGACGCCGCGGCGACGAATTCCGCGTTAGGAACTACCAACAACGTGCTCCAGCTATATCTTGAGGCGATAGAGCTACTAAAGCACTTCCAGCAGCAAGCCATAGACGTCCCGCCTCGCTCGAAACAATCTCGATCACGACCTCGCAGCCCCAAGGCCACTCACCTACTGTTACTATCCTACCTGCGTCCCGAGACCCGAGCTTTGCTGACCTCGGAAGGACCTTCCAAAACCTACCAGCGCGTCCAGAGAGTCTGGCCAGACCTGGTGGCTACTCAGAAGCTCTGGGGAGTAACGCGGACACAATTGGTTGCCTCATTCGGCCAGGAAACTCTTAGCTCCGTCTCATTCGTCGCACACTTGCGAGAATTTGCGGCCTCCCACAAGAGCATCACTTTCCAACAGGCGCACGACTATATTTTATCGGCTGCACGAAACCGGCGGAATCGGATAGAGTGTCGTCCTGGCGTCTCTCTCACAGCTGTGTGGGCACCGATCGATATCGCAGATGCAAGTATAGTGGCTTCCATGGTCGATATGGCTTCCGGCCCACCAGCACAGGTACGATACTCTCCATCTACTTCTCGTACCCCTCGAATGTCTCTTTGCTAGTCAAGGTTCACTGCCCTCGGAGCACTGCACATAGGAAGTCCGACTAACATCTCATTGTTAACTAGCCTTCATCGATCGCCACCTCGACCGACGGGGTGACCCAATCCCCCGTTAATACCCCCACGGTTCAAATCTCACGCAGCCCCACAAACACACCTCATTCGAACGCTGCGTGCCTTTCGTCCTCGAAACAAGTGACCCCTCTAGAAAGCCGCCATGAACAGCTCAAACACCCGGAAGGAGAGACCGCCCAGTCCCCTATACATGTACAAGCAAGCGAGGGTGCAAGTCACAATTTGCATGAGGTCAATTGTGAGGACACCTTTAGCATTGGACGGACAGTCGATCTTGCGCATATCACCGAACGCCCTCGCCTACCAAAGAGACAGCTCACTCCCTTTCGAAGTAACGTCGTTGACGATCAGAAGCGCGGGGACGAACATATCAAGAGCGGAATAGAAGAAGATGATAAGGACGCTTGGCAGACACACGGTAGTGACACGAGTAGGATTGACGACACGGAAGACGAGCTAGATGAGCTCAACTCGAGCGAAACTCAGGAGATAGAAAGGCACAACAAGAGACCTAGACTAGATCACCAAGTAAATTGCCCGATCCGACAGCTATTGATTTCCGACTCTACTATAAGCGACACACGGACTTCTCAGCAGAGTGTTGAAATCGGCCGCCAAGTCAACCCCAGTTCTGTTCTACATGACCTCGAGGAGAGTTATCAGGTTAGTTGCGACGACAACAGCGTGTCTGTCGATGACATGTCCGAAGATATTTCGTTAGGCCTGCGAGACAGTCCAGTGGGCTACACAGACCCTCGTCGCACACATGTACAATTTCTCACCGAGAGTCCATCATTCCACTTGGAGGAGCATTGTGGAAAACACTCGAATCCGGACGAAACATTGCCCGAAGACGTTCTCCATGGATCCTCGAACATCCCACAGAGTGTAGACTCTATCGCCTACGCAAGTTCTTCGCCCGTCGATCTCACGATATTAGACGTGGGTCAAATCTCTCCACACAGACACTTGGGGGAAACGCAGGTAGATTCCGAGAACAATCAACCTCCTGAGTCAGGGAATGCTTCTGATGGGTCGAATTCGGAGGCCAAAACAATCGCCTCATCCACCTCTGCCATTACTAGTCGCCAGCTGAATGCATCTTGTCCAGACTTGACGATCGATCTCACGGAGTCTGCAAATCCTACGGAGGATGAACTCACGTCATCGGTAGTAGACGTGTATACGCCTCTACACCAAACGTTGAATGCGGGATCTTGGCTTTCGACTGCAACGATTGATATCTTGCTGAGATTTCTCATTCCAGTAGATGATGTCCTCGTGCTAAGTTGTCGCCAAGTGCCTCTGTCAGGGCATGTCTCTTTCAAAAGCAGGTCCTCCATCATACTACCATTGACCACCGGGTCCCATTTTCTTCTTGCTCACATCGACGTGGCTGCGCAAACTATTGGCCTTTTTGACTCCCTTCGTGGCCCTTCGACAGCAACAACCGTGGCTTTAAAGTCTGGGCTTATTGCATTAGCATCGGGAGCGACGGGATTTAATGATTGGGAGTATAATGAAATGGTGAGTTTTCCGGGGTAGACTTTCTAACATCTCTAACTATTTATTGTCTAGGGTTGCCCACAGCAGCAAAACTCCGATGACTGCGGCGTCTTCACTATCATTTTCGCCCTTTGCTGCGCGTTTCGGACCTCGATACCTGGCGCTGTACATATTCCATTCTGGCGGGGTCTTTTGCAGTCGTTGTTAGACTGCCATACTCAGAATCTGGTATTCGACCTTGCTGCTCCAGATCCTTCAAGTTCTACTACGGTCGCTCTTGCGTCTCAGATCACAACGGTATTCGATAAATTTCGTAAGTTGGCCTACTGACAACAAATATCAGCGTTGCTAACGACAGTGTCTCTGCAGAGGACGGCTTTTCAATCTGCGACTTGAAGAATCTTGGCATAGAAGACCTACCTATGGTGCCGCAGCTGATTTCAGATCTCGACTTACGCTTAGAAGCTCTCGATTTCACTGGTCACATCTTCCACGCTTCCCAGATGGCTGTCAGGTCCTCTCTGGAATTAAAGGAGTCACAATCAGCCACTTTAAAGACGGAAATTAGAGAATTAGAACTCGCTAAGATCAAAATCGAATTTCTTCCTCTAGTGATCAAGCATGAATGCTCAGAAGTGGCTCGTGTAAAGCTGGAACACACGCGCGGCAGGGAAGCGGCAATTGAAAGGGCGACGAAGACGCTACGTCGAACTATTCTACTCCAGACTACACTCGATGAGAAGCTTTTAGAGTGGAGGAATCTATATCGTGATTATCGGAAGGGACTTCATCGCGATTTTAATCTTTTACGGATGACGATTAACCAGAAGTTACATGATATAGAGGTACTGTTTCACGAGTGAGAATAGAGACATGAATTTCTATTCGCGCGTCAGGAGATGCCTTTTGTATAGTACATGCTTGTATAGTAGAGCCGTCTTGCTTTCTTCTTTGTTTTCGGCTTTGTTATAACTGTATGACTGTTGGCTTTTCGTTCGGAGGCTTGTACTTACGACGGAGTAGATGGGAAGATACCATAGGCCCGGGGAACGCGGTTTACATTTTCGCGAAGGGGAATTTTAGAAAGCTTGAAATAGCTGGATTGATCCCATGCTTCCTTATTTACTTGCTACGTTATATGCCTTGTGATTAGTCTCAAGCGCTCCTTCGGCCAACCTAACTCCTCGAAGGACTCTTTTGCCCTCCCTCAAAGCCAACCCTTTCGTCTCTGCGTGTTTAAGACTCTGATATCTACTATCTCAGTCATTATGTAATAATACTCCCCCTATACAATCCAAGTGATATCCGCATTTAACACCTCTACTCCTAGGGATTTCTAGTTCATATCGCGCGTTGTGAAATGAATTACATGTAGCGGCGCTACGGTAGCGCGGCGCGGGCACCTGTTTTTCCAAGCTGGTATTATGTTACTGGATGGCTGTAGTAAGGAATGCGTCTGATGGAGAGGACTTATTTGCTTTGACCCCGCGTGGCGATAGAGGTGGCGATAGAATAAATGGATGTGTTCGTGGCGGGGATGGGGATTTGTTGGGGGAGTGGAGAGGGAATGGGGATTTGTTGGGGGAGTGGAGAGGGAATGGGAATAGGGATTTGGGGGTTGGTAAGTGGGATGGGTGGGATGTGGATAGTTGGAATTACTAGGCTGATTGATGGCTGAGGGGTGGGTGTAATTAGAGATGGAAGGGGTAGTCTTAATGTTTACTTTATAGGGGATGTGTTGTGTTGTAAAGGGGGCGTCTAGATATCGTATTACGATTTACCCCACGGACTAGTGCCCTTGTAATCCGAGGGTAGGGTAGTACGAAGCTATAAAGCCGAAATAAATACTCGAAAAGCGATTACTAGTATGTGACTATACTGTGATGGGATTTGTCCTACTAGTCCTAGACTTGAATATCAGGATATACTACTATGTTGTAGTTATTTGATGTTTATCTATGCCTCTGATCTCCCGTACAACTCTAACGACCTTAATTTCTCGTCGTAGGAAAGACGGATGGATAACGTTTCGCATCGACGGGGTAATTGGGTAGGGTGATCTATCTCTGGTCGACTTATATTGTATTTGATTCAGATGTAGACTTCAATCGCACTCTACTCTCCAACCCCAGCTCCCCATCATCTACAATCCTCCCCCTCACCCCCAAACTCCCCCTCAACCCCCAAATATCGTCCACAATCCCTATCCCCTCAACCCCCAGCTCCCCCCAGCCCCCCCCATCATCCACAATCCTCATCCCCTCACCCCAAACTCCTCCCTCAACCCCCAACCACCTATTCACGCCCTCGCCACCCCCCCATTCAACGGCGGCCCTCTAACCTTCATCTCCACCAAAGCCGTCTCCCCGCCCATCTCATCCATATACTCATCCAGCTCCTTCGCCGCAAACGTCCGCACGAACGCGACAGACTCCCACGTGTTTTCGCTGGCTGGGTAGCCTTTCCATGAGATCTCAAACCAGAGACCCTGGATCTGGGAGGAGGGAGACGGGTTAGTGAGGACTAAGATAAGGGGGGGGGGGAGAGTACCCAGTCGTGGGATTTTGCGGATGAGAGGCGGAGCGTGCAGTAGTTTTCTATTGCTGATGCTTCGAAGGGTCCTTCGATTGGTGTGGTGGGCGCCATTGGGTTGGGTGGTGAGGGGTGAGGGGTGAGGGGATTGAGTGGGTTGTGGATATGTTCGGTGTTCGGCTTGATTAGTAAGTGGGTGGGGGACGGTAGAGGCTGATGCGAGGCGTGACCGGTTCGAAAGCTTGATCGAAGTTGGAAACTGGAGGATGGTGGCAGACGTAGATGTTAGAAGCTCTAGATAACGTTCGGAGCATTCGACGAGGTTCGTAAATGTGGGCGATGTTTGAAGAAATCGAGATGGCGAAGATGAGAGGCGCGTCGAAGGTGAAGACGCGGTCGGAAAAGCTCGGCCGTAAACGAAAATCGGGTATCTGTAGCTTCTAACTGAAAATGACAGGATACCGCATCTTCTCTGCGAAACACACTATATACGCACGGCTGTCGTGATGTTTTTGTCGCTGCTACTAACGGACGGTAGCTTTTTCTAAGAAGGGTTCGCTAAATCTAGCTAATAGATTTTTAGCGGTGCCTTAAAGATGTAATAACATTAGCGCTTCTAATAGTCCGCTCTATACCTTTCGAGTAGATATATCCTACTACACAAGCGGTGAACAGTCCGAGAGCAACTATCCATCGTCATGCCCTTGTCTAGGAGATATAGTGTATTTGAATAGGAATATTTAACTCTGTAACGAAGTCGCCTAAGTAATATCAACGTCTGGGCGGATCTCGGGATTCCGCGAAGAGCGGTCTACTAGTAAATACAGAGACTACGGACTTAGATCTACCGGCGAGGAGGTTCAAGAATGCTTATTATTATAGTAAGGTATTTTGTAATTGTAAACACATACTTCTGCTCAGATAATACTACGATTTAAACGAATTACACACTAGAGACATTAAGGAAAAACTACAACACTATAGTACTACATCACGACACGAAGCGGCCTAAGAAACATCAAGGACAGCACACCGAACGAACTAAGACACAACTCAGAGAGGAGAACAGAGGATTCACAGTTCATGCGGCTAATAGTAGTGTAAACGCAAGTCCTACATCTCATTAAACTCAAATTCCGGTAAACCCCCCTTCCTTAACTCCGTCTTCCCTCTCCAGGGCAGCAACAGCCGCGCAAAGCAAGTCCCTACATCTCACCAAGATAAAATCCCAGTAACCCCCCTCCTCAATTCCGTCCCCATCCCGCTCCAGGGCAGCAATAGTAATAGTAACAGCGACCGTGTTCTATGCGTACGCACGAGAAGAAGGAGCCACCATACGTGCAGCGCGAGGTAGAGGTGGTGGCTGGCGACGCTGTCGGTATAAAAGGCGGGGACGCTGTCGGGCGGGGATTGTAAGTATATGGTGATTGGAAAATGATGGATGGGAGGATGGATGGACGTACCTTTGCGATGCGATTTGATCTCACACATACATGGACGCGTGGATAGGACCACGGGCTATTCATGATGGTACCGAGGTGATCCGCGTCAGCGCGGGACCGGGCGATAATAGAGGGGCCTGGAGACGAGGATCGGTTGTGCTGAAGGAGGTTAATACATTTGTTGTTGAATAGGAGGAAAATGGAGAGTATGACTTACATCCTTATCATTAGTATCCTTATTACGGGAATCATTTATACGGCCGTGGCGTTTAGTGGGCTCCGACTTGCTCTCCCCAAAGTCTTGAGAAGCATGCGAGATCGGTTGCTCTGGGCTGATGTCTGGCGTTAGGAGGTGTGGAGTGTAGGGCGGGATCTCGACGCGGACTTCCACTTTGTAGCGTCGAGGTTTCGAGGTGTCTACAACGACAACTTCGTTTGTATCGTTCCCACGCGCGCCAGTGCTCCGGAGACGTAAAGATGGCATTCTCTTGTTTTCCAGAACGTGGGGTCACGGGTTTTTAGAAGGATGCTTTCAGTATATAAGGTTGCTCTGGGAAGAAGTCAGTAAGCCGATAACCACAGAAGAGAGGGTAAAGAAAGAATGAGAGGATAGTGGAGAGATGGGAGATAGACAATAGGAAACTACTGCAAGAGCAGACACACTTGTATTGCCAAAGATTCCAACCTAGGGAAAAGCTTTAGGTCACTTAATCCAATTGTAGAACCACGCGATCCAACTGTGAAGGTAAACCACTGCGTACCTCAGCGACCTCTGAAAGTTGCGTCTACTATAGACCCGGGTGATTTCGATGAACGGTAGGGGAATGGGTCCGTTTGCCGTGTGCGTCTGTGTGGTGTGCGTCCGATGTTGCAATTGTATCCCGTGCTCTCTAGAACTTAGATCGGATTATAGGCGAGAGCTGCGATGAGCTTTAGCAAGTGCAGATTCCGATAAACCAGCAAACGTGCGGTGGAAAAGAAGAAGGAAAGAAGAAGGAAAGGAGAAGGAAAGGAGAAGGAAAGGAGCGGTGCCAACGATGATATGGCTAGACCTTTACCTTTACCTCCCATGTCCCGAAGGAGAAGTGCATAGCGGCCCAAGTAAGTCTACCAAGTCTACCTGTCAGCTGCCGCCGACCGTTTGTATTGCATGCCATCGGACGAGTGAGAATGTGATAGAGCGACTGAATGTAATGACAGATGTCGAAACAAAACAATCTCAACTCGACAATCGCGATGTATATCGAGTTTCTCCTAGAGGTTTGGCGCGATGTGTACAGCTTCGAGGCGAGGGTTACTCGCTTCTCTCTTGCAGTAATGCAGTGGTCGTGGGAAGAGATGGATCCATGTCCTGAACGAGTGAGCGAGCGAGCTAGTCACGGAGCCGGGCCGGACTAGCTGCCGGAGCCGAAATAGAGTATTGTCGATCATAGCGAAGCCCGTGCGGCAGACAACTCCACCACGACGAGTTGGAGCAACTTTGCGAGGCGATATACAGCTGTGATCGTGGCTTCGTTTATTGATCCATTAATTCATCATTAATACTTATGTGAAAAGATACGATAAAATACACTACCCTCGACATCAATTAATTACTACATGACTGTCAGTACCTGCGCGACACACCCCGAATTCTCGACTCAACTCACCTCACGTACTCCCTCCGCACGCCAACCCAACATCGCAATAGTCTTTAGGGTACGAACTAATCCCAAATCCACGCGCTTGCACAAAACAACATCGCGCACGCATCGCATCGGAATGCGAGTGAGCTATGCACGAGAAAGTAAGGTGTGTATTTAAGTAGGGAGTTAACTAGTAATTTCGATAAGTGCGCCTTTCATGGATCTAATCCTTAGGGTTCCCTTTTCACACATATACACACTATTAGAACACCTCACGAAAACATACAAGGCACTTAAACTCAGGTTACTAACTAGACTTATATTACTAGGCACAGGTATTAGGTATACTTACTTAGTACTTAGCTCTTTAGGA
>QYAH01000560.1:0-12081 GCA_003988945.1 Chaetoscypha palmicola
AAATCGATTAATCAAATTAATCAATGATTAATTGATTAATATACTATAAATAGATATATAGTATATAGTAGACTTTAGAGTAGATATAGGGGTTATCCTCTAATAATCCTCGCTTAACTTCTTAGTCATATAATAGAAATAAGCGAGAAATACCCCTGAATTATACTTACTAAGTATAATCCTACCTCTCTAATTAGCTCAGCTAGTATATTAGTCATATTAATCATATTAATCAGATTAATTAAATTAATTATAATTAGATTAGATTAGATTTGATTAATCTGATTATTTGGTTGATTAGATTTGATTTAGGGTCGTTAATCAAATCAAATCTAATCATTTAACACACTGCAGTTGATCTACTTTCTTCGTAGATCTGCCTCGATTTTCACTCTACTGCCTACGTTGGTCCGTCTTTCCGCATACCACTACCTCAGCTGAAGCGCTCTCTTCGAAAAGTGTCTCTCCTTCTTAAGTTTTCCATATCATTTGTAAAGCCACACAATTCATGCTCGTCGATTCGATATCACCTTCCTGAATGGCCCATAATCTAGCGATATTCAATGCATGATGCCACTCCTACCGTGGCGTTGCATAAGAGACATCCATAAATCATACCAACAGCATCGACTATGTTAAGTCCTTAACCTTCCACCATCCCAAATTTGTTTTCTTGTGTATCTAACTATCACTGCTGATATCTCCGCTCTCAAACCATACGGAATCTTACCAAGGTGTACTTTCCAATTCAATCATACTACGGTCACCACATATCAGTAGCAGCGCCTCCCGAAAATCTAAACAATCAATATTGATATGTCCGACCTCGAAGTCAATTACTACGCTCAACGCCCCGATCCATCAGCATCTCAATCCCCCTGAAATGTTCGAATCTCCGCCATCTATCCATTCCCATAGTCTTTGCGTTCCGTAGTGTTCATGGACAAGATATAGTATTCATGGGTAATACACCTATTCCGTGTCCCATACCATATATATAATCACTACAGAAGGTGACTTCTCGAAGATTTCAAGGCGTAAGAAGACATCTCTATAATACTTACACATCTAGAGTTCAACCTTAGCTGATGCCTTAGTATCTTTGCAGCACGATATATATCTATCCGGATCAAATCCATAGTATTACCACTACAATCTAATAAAAGCAACGAGCATTTAAACACCACCTAAATAGACAGGTCTATGATCCACGTTTACCAAGCCATATTTATAGTGATCACGTACTAGTCAGGAGGTATAGACGGTAGGGATTAAATCCTAAGCGATAAAGCGTCGATAAGATGACCTCGATTAATTAATATATATACTGGCTTAGAAAATTAATCGTAAGCTACGGGAGAAAGATGGAGTTAGGAATATTGTTAATATGATAGGATTTTAAGAACATCTATGTAGTACCTATATCACGTATAAGTACTACAGATTACCGTGTTAAGTGGTGTTTTGTCTCCGAGAGAGTATATCTCTTACTCGGCAGCGTGGACGAAAACCGAGCGTAGCTTTTCCCAAGGTACTAAGCGCGTTTATATAGTAGAAATACACATAAAAGCTATGACAAATCGTCTAATTTCTTGTGTAAGGTCTAGTCCTCAGGTCCTTAGCTAGTATAATGACAACGCTTTATAGGCTCCCTAGTCAGATCCATAGCAATAGGCCCACAATGAGACCCCACACATCGTTCAAGAGCGTCAAAGTAGAAAGTGTCCACGCTGCTGAGTAGGAGATAAGTTGGGAGCATTGGGATTAATAACAGGGTGGTACTACACGACAAACAGGTTATTGTATATCGAATCAGAGGTTCCTGGAGACCTTCCCACCTCCTATCCTTGAATCGTGAGAGGAGAAATGGTAGAGCTTTATATTTATAACTTCTCGAATTCAAGAGGCTATTTAAAGCTTACTTAATTAGAACACAATAAAACCAGATGAAGGGTAAAAGTACTATAGATAGATCCTATTACTATCGAATTAATATCAGAGCGTACTACTATATATACCACTTCTATCTATTTACTCGCCCGGATACAACACACTGGTTAATTAATACGCAATATTTCACAATCGAGAATGCCCAATTTCCTAACAGACAAAGAAAATCACCCCGCTGGGGAACTAGTACACTATGACTCCGACATGGACATTGGAATTTAGGATTCTGGGAAAATGAGACCTAGACTCTGTTTCTTTAGCTCTTTAGACACCGAGAAGAAGAGAACAATATATAGTAGTAGACGCAGATGCTACTTGTCGACCGACAGCTGATCTGTCGAATTGTGATATCGAAGGGTGGTTTGGATAGTGTGATTGGGATTGGGATTGCGATTGCGATTTTGATGTGGTTGGACGGGGTTTCATCTGTAGTACTTAATAGGTGTGTGTGTTTCTCAAGGCGACATTTCACGACCCGGAATTCCGATGCCGGTCTTAGAATTTGAGTAGACTTGCTTCAATTCATCCCCTCCTGGTATACACTTCCTACGCTCCTCGAACCAAAACTGCAATGCAGTATTCATCAACCATCCGTCCGCACCTCATGCGTACCCCTTCACCTCTTCTCCCGCCTCCCCACTTTTATACACAACTTTTAATTTTCCATTTCCATTTCCAATCTCCCTCAAGAGTTTCCTTCCTTAGAATCGATGGCTTCGTCTCTGCTGCGTCCTCCATGCCGTATAACCAACATAACCACCACCACACACCGCAAAGAACATAAAGATCTTGAAAAAGAACCAGCTCCAGCTCCCGCCCGTGGAATCCGTCTTCTTCGAGGATTTCCCGCTGCTAGTACCTTTGTTTCCGCCCTTGTTGCCGGGAGTACCGCCTCCCGTACCGGTGTTAGTTTCCCGCATCTTGGTATCATACAAATTCTTGGTGTGCACGCTGATGATATCGTGGTTATCACTCAACTCGCCCGTCTCAGCCGAAAACCCAAGATACGCGACGGAAGGAATAGTCGGTGGCTCGTCGGTCTCCCAGCATAGCTCCCATTGATCTTCAGCCTTGTATTGTAGCATGAGCTTCAAGCTCTTGTCCTGGAAGTAGGTTAAGCGGAGTTTGGTGGGAATATTGGCGTTGCGGATTCCTCGCGCCGAGCAGCCTAGAAGTTCGTTGTCTTTGCCATCGTTGGCTTTGTCGTATGGTTTGTTCCCATCGCCGACCATCGCCATAACATAGGGAAATACGGTGCCGGGTCGGTTGTTCTTGTATGTGTCCAAGAAAATGCCTAGCCCATCGAATTTATCCACGGAGCCGAAAACGTCTCCTTGAACTGCGCGCTGTTTGGTGAGCCACATGGCGAATCCATCGCCATGGAGGTTATTCGATCCGTGGATTTTGAACTCGACTTCGATCTATGGAGAGGAAAAATCAGATCTGCTTGTCGGTCTTGTGCGCCTGGCTGTTGTGGTAGCTTTGTACGTACCTCCCAATTTGTAGCCGTCAGCGGCACCCTTGAAAATATCCATCCTGATTGAGAGGGTCGATCTGAGGTAAGTCGAATATATCTGCAAATAACCATCAGTTACTCCTTCATGTCTCCTGAATTGCCCAACATACTGGTCCGCGCGAACAATCGTATTGCCTCCAAAATCAAACCACCGACTCTGCATATCCGAGTCCAAGTAAGGCTAATCGACAACTCATGTCAGTCCCAATGAATCTCTTCTCTGCCATCTCCATCCATTCAGAGAATTTCCACGAACCTGATCCAGCGTATGCGTTCGTAACTACCACCAACCAATTAGCACACAATCCTGGCTATATCCTTACTTCCTCCCGCCACAATACCACCAGAGAGCAACATACCGGTATACTCCTAATCCCATCCGCATTCGTAGTCGTCTGGTCATGAGGACCAGCCAGCACCACCGTCGCCAACGCCAACACCACACCCGACAATCTCGTCAGGAACCCCATTGCGCTCAAGCAAGCAACTCAAGCCCTGCAAAGTACCCAGCTTCACACCAGAATCCTCACTCCCCAATCCTACCCTTCACCCAGCAAAGCAAAGCAAAGCAAAGCAGCACAGAACCAGCACGTCTCAGTGCACACGGCCCTTGTTATCCTCGTCGGCCGTACGTAGAATAGGAGAAGTCGTCGTCAGTCAGCTCGGCCGCCCTTGCAAGCGACGAAAATACACGAGAAGGAATCGAGGTACTGTAAGGAGGCTGAGCCTCGTAGTCGTCGGCGGGCACGAAAAGAATAAAAATGGAAGGGTGCTTGCTTCGCACAAGACGAGGCTCGATTATTCGGACTCGATAGCTGGCCTTTCTCTCACACTCGCTCCATTGGCGTTAATTAATCCGGGGCAAGGTAATCCCTGCACTTGCGTCGTGTGGACGCCAAGACCTGGCGTTCCTGTGCGGTGGTTGTGCCGAAAAGTTTGGATGGGAGCTTTATCTACAACACTCGACGACTGAATTGCAATTCACTTCGAAGCCTAGTTTTCCCAGCAATACCGGCTTGATTTTGGGATCGGATACTTGCTTACTTCTCTACGTACCTGCAATTAAGCTGCATTCTCCGTACTGCACAGCACATCACAATCATGGACGGAATGGGAAGCAGTATGAATTTCAGCGGCGGCGACCAGAAAGCCGCGGTGATGAACCAAGTACGACAAGAAACAGCAATGAACAACGCGCGGCAATTAATCGAAGTACATCTTCCTCCCCACATCCCCTACTCTACTAACACCCCCCCTCAGAAAGTCAACGAACACTGTTTCGAAAAGTGCGTCCCAAAACCCGGCTCCTCGCTATCGAGCGGCGAATCAGCGTGTTTCACCATGTGTATGGAGAAGTATATGGCGGCGTGGAATACAGTTTCGAGACAGTATGTGGCGAGGATACAGACGGAGAATGGGAAGGGGGCTGCTGGCGGGGGGGTATTTTAGGATGGATGGCAGGTGATATGAGTATGGAGGGGAGGGGAATGGAGGGAGAGGAAGGAAGGGTGTACGATTTCAAAAGGGTGTGTATAAAATGGATGTTTTGATAGCTGGAAGCATTAATCACCACTTCGGATGTGTGGATGATAGAGATACATTGTATTGTAGCTGCTGAATGTGGCTCAAAGGTCTCTCGGGCCCGCTCGGATGAGCGTAGATGTCTATCTACATTTCGCCGCGTACAGCTGCTTTATATTTCACGATCCCCTGTGCCAGCCTTCCAGAAGCAGCAAATTGGCCTGGGGAATTGGTTTCGGAGGATCCTGCGTATCTTGGACGTCAATGCTTTCATAAGATATGGAGCACACCCATCGATAAACCTCAATAGATTCCCGGCTCTGGCTCTGCAAAGAGTCGGTATGAGTTCAAGTATCGACGACCCTCATCTCTGGTTGATTTTGCTGCGCAAAGACCGATAGCGTCCATCTCGTAGGATACCATCTATTCGAATTGCGAAGATATCTCGGGTCCATGCTCACGGAGCCTCGCCTCTTTTCTTCGCTTCTTCGGCTTCCTTTTTCCGAGCCAAATATCTCTCCTTAGCACTCATGATATCGCCCTCAGTCTTCCTGCTCTTAGAAGCTCGTTCAATTTTCAACTTCTCCTCTTCATCCTCTTCTAATGCTCTCTTGGTAGCCTGCTCAAGTTGTGCTTCCATCATACGCGATTGTCGTTCTCTCATTGCTTGTTTTCCACCTCCAGCTCCAACCATACTTGATCCTCCACGATTTTGGGCAGATTGGTTGCTACGTGAAGCGTTTGATATTGCAGCACCTTTGGGTTTTGGAACAATGTTGAGACCTCCTTTGAGCAATTGTCTTTTGTCGACGACTTGACCTTCGTCGTTGACCGCGATAGCCCCCGCTGTTTTCTGGTTTATCTCACGAGCTATATCAGCTTCCGTCTTCTCCTTCTTCACGTCTTCTGCAGCCACAGGCCCTTGTTTAGCGCTCTCCTCCGCAGCTTTGACGATTTCGGAATGTTTCTGTTCCTCTTTTTCCAACATGTTCATATAGAATTTCGTCATCCCAGTTCCTTTATTTTTCTTCTGCTCCTGCTCCTCCCTGATTTTCTCTTCGGCCTCTAACCGTCGATTTTCTTCCTGCTGCTTCTTGTACGCAGATGTGACGAACTTTTCCTTATCCGCAAACTCATCGCCTTCAGCTTCTCTATCTCTTGCCAACTTCTTCTCCTCGGCTATGGTAGCATCACGTTTCCGTACAGCGGCCGAAGCTAGGAGATTGGCCATATATTTGGGTTTCCGCTCCTTGTCCTCTGCGGAGATCTTTTTCTGGGGCTTCAAGGAGTCATAGACACCGTCGTAATCGTAGATACTGGCGTCGAGCTCTTCCGCATTCTCTGCACGCTTCTTGGTCTCGAATGTTGATGAAAGATCCCCATACACGCTAATTGGCGCCTTTTTTGACCCTCCATTCTGCTTGGACTTTATTGATAACGGCGCATCTCGTGAAGGTAACGATGATTTAGAACTTTTTGTTAGGCCTCCGATCTCTCCAATCTCCTCGATCCCGGCTTCTGCAGTATTTCCGTCTCCATCTGAATCATCGTCGAATATGGTTTTCCGTTTCGCAGGTTGAGGTTTGCTCCCAAGCTTCTTTTTTGATAAATTCAGCCCGTAAGAAAGACCAGCGCCGGACATTCTGGCGAGAATCTTTCGTCGGACCTAGATTCGGCTGTTGGTCGAGGAGTGGTGTCGCAGGATTGAGAGTTGGAGTTAAAGGTATTTTGGGTGGGGACATAGCCTCGGGGGGAAGGCTGCAGGGCGACAGGTCCCACAATAAATAGCAAGGACCCTTTTGACTCACGACCTCTCCTCCAACTTCTAGCACTTTCCTTGTTCTGACGTCTATACTACTTCAAATCTTACTCAATGAGGCAAACTAAACATTCGCAATATCGATACCCGCAAGATTCCAGACACTCTCGCCCGCGATGACAAGTCGGACGGAGGGCGAGCCAGTCGCGAACACTTCAGATGGAGACGACAGCAAGCGTCAGGGCGACTACGAATCGTCGCACAAATCCAAATTCCGCTTCAAGTCGAAACGACGATCTCGCGATCATGATGGACACCGTAGCTCGTCTTCTAGAACCCATCACGACGAAGAAAGGCACCATCGACACCACCACCGAAGCAAGCGACATAAAAGCGATCGCTCCTCGCGAACGAGAGACGACCCTTCACTATACGATGATACATATCTGCCAAATACCTCTTCCGATCAATACGTGGAGCCTGATATAGACCCCGAAGTCGCTTTCCGAGAGAGTCTGTTCGATGCGATGGCTGATGATGAAGGCGCTCAGTACTGGGAAGGGGTATATGGTCAACCTATTCATCAATACTCAGATGTAAAAGAAGGCCCTGCTGGGGAGCTAGAACGCATGACGGACGAAGAATATACAGCACATGTGAGAGCAAAGATGTATGAGAAAACCCACCAGCACTTGATCGAGGAGAAAGCGAGGAGAGATGCTGCTAGGAAAGAGAGAGATCGGCTAGCTAAGGAGGGTCGACGGCAGGAAGAGGAGTCGAAAAAGTTCAGGAGGAAGGTGGAAGAGAGCTTGAGAAGGGGCGAAGAACGAAAAAATCGAAAAGTATGGGGCGAGCGTTGGGATGGATACATGAAGAAATGGGATGAATTGGGCAAAGGCGGAGACAGAAAGGTTGCCATTGCTTCAATTCCATGGCCAGTCGAAAGCGGAAGGAAAATTGATATCGACTTCAAAGAGATTGAACGATTCTTTCTCTATGCACCAACTTCTGGACAGCCTACAGAGGCCCAGTTGGGTAAGATATTGAAGCAGGAACGGATTCGCTGGCACCCTGATAAAATCCAACAAAAGCTTGGAGGGCAAGATGTTACAGAGGATGTCATGCAAGCAGTCACTATGGTATTTCAATTCATCGATCGAATGTGGTCGGAGATGAGGGACGGCAAGAAATGAGAGCGGACACGGAACATACCCACATTAATACAGCTGTTATAGTTACACAGACTTCGGATTGGCATGGCCATCAAGTGCCAGAGTAGGGGAGGAAGCCAAGCAGTAGCGGTCACAATGCAAGGGCTTTTGCAGTACTATGAAAGTAAGGCCGAGAACTTTGAATCAAAGTTGAGATTAACAGCCATTGAGTTTCTCTCGGCAATCATAGATCCAATGCTTTGGTAGAGGCATCATGCGGGATTGAAGCTTTGATACTCCCGCGATAAGGTATTGCGTCAGATCAGCTATACACGGGATGATACCCCGCTTTCCAACAATCGTCGCAATTACAATAAGAGAAACAATGCTTTGCTTTCTACGCAAGACGAGACAGGACGAGAGGTCGGTACTTGTTACTTCTTCAGACCTGAAAGACTATATTGTGTTGATGAGCAAGTAGTCTCTATACGTCTCTGTCGCTTGTCTTCAACGTGACTTGCTCGAAAGCAAAGAGACTAAGCACGGTAATCGTCGGCGTTAAAGACAATGGCCGCATCAAGGTGGTTTCTCCATACACATAGCGAATTGCACAAGGTGTGGTTTGAATCATGGCTTCAAATTGAGTGATTGTGGTATAATACTCATATGGCAAAACATAATGACAATAGTGAATTGGAATACACAAGTTCTGCTCTTATACTGCTGCCTGCCTCTTGTTGACGGAACGGCGATTATGCTTGCTCTGCACATGCAGACTAAGTGACTGGGCTGGGATACAAAGCACCAGCCAGACCTTTGACCAAGAGACTATATTCGAGCAAGCAACAATCCAAGGCCATTCACTTCTTGTCGATTCGACACGGCCAGAGTTGCAATATTCTCGTTGTCAATAAGATTGTTTCTTCAGCAAAGAGTTATATCTTTGGTTCCTAGAGGCGCTGTTCCGTCTCTACGTAGGAGCGAGGGGCGTGGACCGTGGACCGTGAGCCGTGTAGCGTCCAAACCCCACCAAAGAGGTCAGTCAGTCAGTCCCTCTCCCAGTCCCAGCCCAGTCGCTGTCCCCGTCCCCGTCCTAGCCAGTCTGCCAGTCTGCCAGTCCCATCCAGTCTTGGTCCAACTGCATCGCATCCTTCCGCCATCTGATCGACCTCCTCTTCTGCTTCTCTTCTCTTCTCTTCCCTCTTCTCCCCTCCCCTCCTCTCCTCTCCTCCATCTCCTCGCGATCCTCAATTGCAACTCCTTTGTCATTGTCTGTTGCTCATCGTCAAACCCTCAATTGACAATTGACAGCCTCTCTCCCTCTCCAGCCGGCGTGCTGTGCGACGATTGCTCCTCCTCGATAGCTTCATCACAGAACGAGCGATTCCGTCTACATACAGTCCTCCGTACACCTGCGGGCATTCCGTTCTTTGCGACAAGGAAGCTAAGCCATTCGCGACTGCGGCCAGCCGCATTCCTCCTTCGCAGTACATCGCAGACTACAGTATTGCTTGCTGTCTTTGCGCATTGCAGAGGTCAGACATTCCAAAGCCCTATTCCCAGCCTCTTCGCCGTCTCACTCCAGCACGAAACGAATTACTGTTGTGCTGGATTAATTCGACATCGTCCCAAAACCGCTGGCGCCGACGATCGTGAGATCTGCTGTCAATCTTGTCACCCGCAACTGACACCCGATCCTGTCACTAGCTTCCCACCTCAAATCGACCCCGTGTACCAATTCGGTCGATAACCTCACGAGCTTCATATGCCGACGTTAGGATTCCTCAAGAAGAAACGGACGAGGGAGGCGGCCGGTCCGAACGACCCCACCTCACCAACGACAGCATCGAGCCAGCCTGGGAGTCCTTTAACTCCAACGTCCTCAAAGGGATTTGACAACTTGACTACCTCAGTCTCCACCAATTCCACCGCACCCTCACAACCAGCACCTCAATCGACGGCTGTCAAGAAAGAAGAAACTCCCGTGGCCGCGGGCGAAAAACAGCCAATGACAGAAGGATCAGCAGCCCCTCAGCAACAGCTCCCATCTCAAACCCAGAATCAAGCTCCTGCCACCGGGCAGAACCTTCCTACGATCAACAACCTCATACATCCCCCACAGCATGACGGTGCTGGCCAATCTGCCCCAGTAAAGATGGCATCAACCGCACCATCTACCGGCTCAAATGGCTCGGCCCAGCCAGCTGCATCTCCACCAGCGAAGCAAACCTCCACTGCAAGCTCAGAACCGACTCAGATCAGACAAACAAAGGGCAAATACTCATTAGGAGACTTCAATATACTTCGAACACTTGGAACGGGTAGTTTTGGAAGGGTACATTTGGTTCAATCGAAACATAACCAGCGATTTTACGCTGTCAAAGTGCTCAAGAAGGCTCAGGTGCTGAAGATGAAGCAGGTGGAGCATACCAATGATGAGAGAAGAATGTTGCAGGAAGTGAAGCACGCATTTTTGATTACGTTGTGGGGAACATTTCAAGATTCGAAAAACCTGTATATGGTTATGGATTTCGTTGAAGGAGGCGAATTGTTTTCACTGTTGAGAAAGTCGCAGGTGAGGTATCCGCGCTCCGGGCATACGACCCCTCATTAACTGGATACAGCGCTTTCCAAATCCTGTCGCCAAATTTTATGCCGCAGAAGTCACTTTGGCAATTGAATATCTCCACTCTAAGCAAATCATTTATCGAGATTTGAAGCCCGAGAATTTGCTCCTCGATCGTCACGGTCATGTCAAAATCACTGACTTCGGATTCGCCAAGAGAGTTCCGGATATCACTTGGACATTATGTGGAACTCCAGATTATCTCGCACCCGAAGTTGTGTCTAGCAAGGGTTACAACAAATCAGTCGATTGGTGAGTTGTCCGCGATTAAGGAGAAAGGGACTTGACTTACACTCATCTAGGTGGTCTCTTGGTATACTAATCTTTGAAATGCTTTGTGGGTTTACTCCTTTTTGGGATGGAGGGTCTCCAATGAAAATTTACGAGAACATTCTGAAAGGCCGAGTGAAGTACCCACCGTACATCCATCCAGATGCGCAAGATCTACTTCAGCGTCTAATCACTGCGGATATGACTAAACGACTGGGTAATTTGCACGGTGGTTCCGAAGACGTAAAGAATCATCAATGGTTTGCGGAGGTAACTTGGGAGCGATTAGCCAAGAAAGACATCGATGCACCATATGTACCACCTGTCAAGGCTGGTGTCGGAGATGCAAGTCAATTCGATAAGTACCCAGAGGAGACCGAAACGTATGGAGCGACTGGACATGACGAGTGAGAATCCCGACCCACTTTTATTCATAGTCATACTAACAACGTTAGGCACGGACACTTGTTTAAAGATTTTTAAGCCAAGATCTGAAGCACTTACGAGATATCGAAACGACATCTCTCAATACCCCTCCTTTTTCTCCCAGCTTCAGCGCCGCCTGCACATATCATTACCCCAGTACTTATCGCGATTGATTGATATTCTCTTGTTTTGGAAGGAACCCTTTTGCTGGGGCGGTTAGGTGATGGCGAAAAATGAATGTTTGGTTTTGGTGTGCAATGCAAGGGAGCAAAGTAGCTGGGCTGTGCGCTCAAGGGTATTGTGTGTTTGGGAAAACGGTTGGTGTCGGTGCTGGGTGGTATTGCTACAGCTTTTCGTGTGATGATTCGCGATGGATGGACTACACGTATGGAAATCGTATGGGAATCCTGGGTAGTGAAGGATGGGGGTAGAAAAGCTGGCAGAGTATGATGGATGCTACCTATGAATTAGTCTTTACGCATGCACGCGAGAATTATTCAATTGATCGGTTGAATCTGATGGGTCTGGTTGGGTGTTGAAAGGGGAGATGCTGTGAGTGTTGTAATGAAGGCAGGGTATACATGTCGCTTCAAGAGGTGGGATTTCCGTCACGACTGGAGGAACATTTTATGTTGACAGGTATCCTGAAATACTGGACTCGGTATATATCCCACCCCGTCTCATACTATCGAATATATACGGAGTACTCGTCTCCTTCCCGTTTCACTGGTCCGAGACTAGAAATTTTGTAGCTTCCTTTTGTTAGTAGGAGTACTGTGTCTAAGATTGTGAGATTGAGTAGTCGCATCTATGTATCGGATTTTGTTATTGATTTCGCTTTTTGGGGGGGGGGGGGGGGGGG
>QYAH01000561.1:0-12074 GCA_003988945.1 Chaetoscypha palmicola
TACGCTATAAAGGGCGTAATTTAAGTAGATATAGGAGTATCGTTAATACCAAATAGTAGTACTAAGGTTAGACGGCAATTATAAAGATATACTATATAGGTTATAGTATAGCACTAAGCTTTAGTTAGTAGTTTAGCCTTGTATAATAGACACCTAGATATCTTATTAACTTCTTGAATTCCACGCTTAATAATACTATTAAGCTAGTACTCGTATATAGGGCTTAGTTCTAACTAAGTACTATCAATCTTTAACTAGTTAATAAAAGCTAGACTAAACTCTCCCTTACTATTATTAATACGCTAATATACTATTTAATCACCTGTCTCCTTTTTAATCTGTGCCTTAAGTTCCTTAAGTATTAGTAGTAGTTTCTCGGTTCCTTTAGTTCGTAAGAGGCGTATCTATTAAACTCGTATAGTGTTATCGATAGCTAGGAGAAAGTATTTATAACCCCGTATAGATACTAGGAGTCTCCTAGAGATATTATAGTATATATAGCGAAGGCGCTTTATAGTTCTTACTATAGTTATTTTACTATATACAAGCTACATCTTACCTACTAGGCATAGGTCACATATTATATTTCCTAGTAAATTAGGCTTTCTACTAAATCTTATACTAATAGAGTTGTTACGTAACTTATCTATTCCGGTAATACTATAGTGTCCGAGACGGCGATAAGCAAGCTCCTAAGTTGTCTCCCCTAGCTTACTATCGTCGGACAGCGTACGCGTATTCTCGGAGTTACTAGGAGTTAATATACTAGGAGTTAATATACTCGCCATAGCACGAGGTTAGGCATAGTATTATAGAATCGGCAAAAGCGTATATTAAGGTGCTCGGAACACTATATTCTCTCCTTAAAACGTAACCGCGGTATTATCCTCTAGTAGTACTAAAATACCTATATAATTAAGGGCTAAAGTACTAATTAGTTTATAGCTAAAAGAGGAGACAAACTATACGTTATAAAGAGTAATAAACTGTTAAGTGTTCTATAGATTATCTAGGCGTAATTTAACGTCCCTGTATCTAATAGTATTATAGCCCTAGTTATTAGCTACCTATACTTGTTTAGGCTAGTACTAACACTTAAGTTAATAAAAGTCGCTACTATTATTAGAGAAGTATCTACTTACTCTAGAGTTAATAATCTAACTCGCTTTTAGTATTATAGATATATATACATATTTATTAGTATATTAAGCTTAAGTAGAGGAGTATATAGAACTATCGTATTAATCTTCATCCTTATTAACTATAGTAAATCTTACCTCCTCCTTCGATCTATTCCCCTTATTTTAATCTCTCTACTTCTAGAAAGCCTTAACCTAGGCTTGTTTCTTATAGTACTCGTGTTCACGATACCCTAGAATATAGCAAAAGCTACACTCGTTCCGCTCAGGCCTCCGTATAGAGTGTAAGCGTAAGCGTAAGGATAAGCGTTTATAATCACGGTTATCTCTATCTAAACCTCTATTATAACCTCTCCCCCTTCCTCTACTACGAGACCTATTCCTACGCCTGTTTCTACGTGTATTATTAGTATAAGTAAAGTTAGTAGTAGCGTTAGTAGACTTAGCAGTATTAGCGATAGGGTCTAGATAGTTATTACGCTTATACGTCTATAAGAGCGTAATTAATTACTCTAGGTTATAACGACCTTATTAATAGAAGGTTTTAGTCTATATCTAATAAGGATTATTCGAGAGAGATCTAAGAAGACGTGAGAGTATATCCGTATTCGAGATAGCGTTATAAGCCTCGGTAAGCTTAGTTTAATATATTTATATTCTAGCTATAAATTAACGTATTTTCTCCTTTCCTAGATTAAACTTTAAGGCGTAAAAGTCCTCTCTTACTCTATTAATAAAGACGGCGTTAGTTAACTTATTAAACACTTTATAATTATCTTATATCCTAGTAGGGTCTTAATTCCTAGAGGACTCCTTAATATAGGACTAGAACGTAGTTAGTATAGAGGTACTTAAGAGACAGAGTATAATAACTTTATATAAGTTATAGTTAGCTACTAGAGGTATACTAATAGGCTCGATCTCCTCCCTCGTAACTATTTTATACGCTCTATTAGTAGATAGAGCTATCTCTATTCCTTATACCTATTAGCTATAGTTATCGCCGGTAAGTAATAGAACTTTTCCCTCCTTGAGAGTAATGAATTCGGTAACTTTAAGAATATTAGCTATTACGTTTACGTTAATCAAGGGGTTGATAAGGTTTGTATAGTAGAGTGAAGTTCTAAATAGTGGCAAGTTAGTAGACGGCGACGAGACTTCTAATCTGTTAAGAATTAAGTATGTGTGTGTATAGATATCTTATTAATGATGAAGAGAGAAGCAATTACAGTACAGATTTGAGTGTAAGTCTCTGCACTACGCACGGTCATGCAGGCTTAGTAAGCATTATTTCAACAAACCATTGCCGGCTTAGAGGTTGTAGCTGGTACTTCGTATGCTTCCTAGCATGGCTTGTCGGTAGGAAAAGTGGCAGTCCGGGAACTCGACGATTAAGCTCGGCGAACTTTCTTTTCCAGTAGATGCCGACCATCTTTATCTTTGTCTTTGCCATTAGATTGAGAACATTTGCGAGATATACCCTTTACCTCTGACACAACGTCCTTGATCTTTCATATCGAATTAGGTGGCCAAGTCTGCGAAGACGCAACAGCCTAGAATACCATCCCTAGGTACATACCGCTTCCTGTGGTACCATGTACGCGTACCAAGTACGGATAACTGCACGAATGGCTGTTGACGAAACCACAAGGGCGGAAGAAAGGCATAGGAGTGCCTGCCGCCACATGGAGGTGACATTTAGTGTTGCACAATATTGCGAGGCTTGAGTGACTTGATACAATTAGAAAATAAGAGAAGTAATTTGTGAGATTCTGCAGCCTCACGCAGGATATTGAAGTGGTACAATGGTGTACTAGCAGCCAGCGTAACTAAGCCCAATACGGACAGCCGGAGTCTGGCAGACTGGAACTCCGTCATCTCACAGTTTTCCTGAACGATTCAGGGATTACACGATTATAACAGCGTGGTGTCCCGCCAATTTTATTCGCCGTATCTTCTACTGTTAATAAGAAAGCGGCCTCCATGAATACCGAAACGCTTCCAGGACTGTCTGATAATACAGATACCCCTACACGTGTACATTGCGAACTGTAGATCTACGTCAGCTCATACATGCGGTATGGGAGGCAAAACTCGTAATCATGAACAGCCTCCAGTGTCAAGTATTCGGGTGTGAAGACCGGATGAGGTACGTCCTCTTCTGATGCTTGCCTCAACTCCACCACAGTTCTTTGCGCCAGCTAGCACAGCGCTCACTCTGTACATAATCTACTAGAGAGGCGCTGCAAGATGCGTAACAAGAGTGGAAAACCACGTACTCGAGGCGACGGAATCGGGAGAGAGCTGCCTTAACTACATGGGGCGGTCAGCACTACGTTCTACCCTTACAACTGCATAACCAATGCTGTATAGTCTGTGGCTGGGATATTTGCGAGGAGCTACTACGCACAGTACCTTCTAGGATTTTATCCGCTTGCCATACGTGGTACGTCATTATGTCAGACACATGTTGGCGGCCAACTGAGATTTGGTATAAAGCCAATGGCCCTTGGCACTACTATAAATTCTTACACATATCCATCGTTGCGCTTTTTCCCTTTCCGCGCCTACCGCTTTTCAATAGAATATATTCCTCAGACTTACGCACCTCTCCATCATGGGGTCAATTACAGCTCAACTTGGTCTTGAGACGACCAAAGGAAACACGCAAGGATTGGCTGCTTATCGAGCCCCATCTCTGTTTCAACCCCATAGATTGCGAGATGCTATCAAAGACGCTCATGATGGAAAGATCCCACCTCTTATTGGATACTTCATAGGCTTGGCTTCGCCACCCATATCGAAGATGGTTGCTATGTTTGGATTTGATGTCGCCTGGATTGATTGGGAGCACTCTGCTATGAACGTTGAGACTATGACCCAAGTATGTTCCTCGATATGGGCCTCAAAAATATGCTAACAATCTTTTTCAGATGGTCCATGATATTCAATTCTGTAGCGAGGGCAAGACAGCTGCGATGGTCCGGTAAGTGATGTTGTATCTTATAATTCTTACCACGATCTCTAATGCAACTCAGCGTTCCAGGCCACGACCACGCAGCCATCGGATTTGCCCTAGATGCTGGTGCCAGTATCGTCATTCCCCAAGTCGAGACAGTTGAGCAAGCAAAGCATATCACCTCCGCTGCAAAATTTGGCATGAGCGTCAACGGTACACGCTCAGCACCGCCCGCAAGATGGTATCCAGGCATTTCCGATCAGACAATCGATCCATCGGTTAGCTTGCATACAAATCTCAACAGACAAGCTGCTATCATCATTCAGATCGAATCCTTGGCCGGGATGCACAACTTGGACGCCATTCTTACCGAATGCGGCGACCAAATTGACAGCGTTTGGCTCGGAAGTCTCGATGCCAGAATTAGTATGGATCTTCCGGGTGGTGGCATTATGGGAACCGAACCCGAGTGGCTTGAGGCGGTTGCCGTCTACGAGGCTGCTCTTGCGAAACATAACAAGCCAGCATCCGGTTTGTGCTTTGGACCTCCCGAGGCAAAAGCAATTCTATCAAGAGGAAAAAGTATGTTGTTTTGTGGTGCCGATATGTTTGCTCTTATGTCGGCTATGGGGGATTTGGCACAGACCCGCCAGGATTACCCGGCTATGGATTACTCGAAGGTATACAAGACTCTGTAGACAGGGCCACTGTTTTGAGTAACGTCAGGCGTACTGAAGTGCATTTTATGGCGCCACTATGGCGTAAAACTCTGCATAAGAAATATCGTTTCCTGAAGGGTGTGCCTCGCTAGCATTGTGGTTGCACACTAGTGATCCAGCATCGTTCAGATCATTTTCGGTCGATTGTTGACCATGTTGCAATCACGAATAATCTTTTGACACCTCGTGTTGTTGAGGATCCCTGCGTCTGGATTCTCTCGCCGTATACAGGGTTCAAAGTCAATCCAGTCCTATAAAACGTCACGTTACTCTACAAGTGTAGACTCTTATCTTCAACTTACAATTTTTGGCAACAGCCCGATGGAATATATGTGATGGCATTTTGATAGCCGACCTGACTCCAAGTGGTATCTAAATTGCAAGTTGCAACCAGTCTAAGAGTGTTTTTGAAGTTGTATAGTCCTTTTATGTTTAGGAGTAATACTCACCGCATTATCCATTTTTGTCAAAGCTTTCTATGATATCAAAGGCTTGATCTCTTTAGCGCAGCAAACACGCGACACGACCACCGTCCAGTTCGTCAAAGATATCCTGTCTCATTACCTTTCTACCGCATTGTTGAGGAAACTTCTTTTGTGTGTGAGTGCCAACGCTACACCAAACAAGAATGTTGAGAGTTCAAATTCCCTCGTCATGAAAAGAGTGTACAGATAGAGTCATATAATTTTGTAGAGCTCAATATAACGTCGGGAGCAGCATTTATTTCCTCCAGCAATATGCATTCCACAAAACGATAGTCTGAGAGGCAGCCTAATTTCAGTTTGACCTCCTCAGGTGCTCAGTTGGCATAGCAGATTCCTCTCCAGTCTGATTTCATTGTCACTTTTACGCATAACTTATATTCTAAGATGCAAACTTATATTCTAAGCGGCAAAGACAAAGATCTGCACAACTGAAAGTCGAATTCCTTAAAGTACGGAATTCATTGCCATATTTTTGACGTAGACTCTGAGCTACAATACTTTTGTATGTCACGCAAGAGGTTCGCGAGCGTGATGGCGTTACGATTCACTCTGCCGACGATGGCTCGCTCCTTCCTCGCTTAGAGTGCACGTCAAGGTTTATCTACCAGCCAGCATCTCCAGCTTTGCGACCCTTTCGACTATACTTTGGCTATCATCAATCTTTCACCAAAGGTTTTCTGTTGATCATCCCATCACAACCGCGCACGGAATAATAATCAGTCTCCGCCATGGGGCTACGTCCAGAGCGACATTTGCTTTACGACCTCAACATCAACGACCTCACCTCGATACGTCGCGTCGCCAAAGCTGCTGAATATCGGATCACCTTCGCCGTTCAAGACCCCGAACATGTCCTCCTTACGAGTCTCACCCCCGAAGAACAGATATGGGTGAATACGCTCTCCGCATCAATTTCTCGAACCCCCCCAAGACGCCTGCTTCTCTTTGCCACGCTGGTGTTCATCAATGATTGCGATAAAGGTGAAGAAGAGTTCAAGAATGCGATTCAAGCATATATCAATGTTGGACCCGCTAGTGTGTTGTTGTTTCCATCGGCGTATGAGAAAGAATATGCGGAGCTGGAGGAATCATATTTCGCTTCAGGTGCGCCTGGCGGGGCGGTAAAGCATGACGAGGCTTTCAGGTTCTTTGAGGTTTTGGTAAGCCATGTATGTATACTCGAGGCTTAAGCAGTAGGCATCTAGAGTGTATACTCAAAGTCAACGAGGCACGATGCTGACAAGCCCAGGCGCCTGCAGCTTTTCTCTCCACCAAGGTTCAAAGCACCGCTCGAGCTAAGCAGATCGAGGAGTACGCCAAGAGCCGGGCAGAAAAGGTCATCGATTATCCTCCGGAAGCCGTGACAGGTCCCCTCCCTCAAGGCGCTTTCCTCGGCCCTGAAGGCCTCGCAACCAGGAACAGCGGCCCTTGCGAAACTTGCAAGCGTCGAAATCGATCTTGCGATAAGATGGAACCATACTGTTTTCAATGCCGATCAACGTGGAACAGAAACTGCGTATACGTTACACCATGCGAAGGTACTCTGGTCGATATTCGCGATAATCGTAACGTTAAGCATGCAGAGGAAGCCCAGCAACGAAGGGATGAAGAGAGGAGACACGCTGCTAGGGTACAGGCGAAGAGAGACGAATACATCAACCTGGAGTCTCCTACTGATTCCGAAGACTCCAATACCAGCACTATCATGATTAATGACTGTCGCATTGTGAGTTTTGTTCCTTGTACAGTACACTCCGTCTCCCTTAGAACTCTGCTGACCTACCTCGAGAAACACACAGGGATAATGGCTTCCGACTATATGCAACAAGGGTATAAGGATCAGGCGGGTGAAAAACATCGAAGAATGGGCGGCCGTCGTGGGACAGTCAACGGCCACAAGCGATATCGATCCTCCTCCTCTTCTCTAAGCTCTGTTGATCACGATGTTCAGGATCCCTTCCCGAACGGAACATTCCCCAGCCGTGTCGAGAGTCCAGTCGGAATTGAGTATGGAGTTTATGCTAAGCCTCGTGTTCGACGGCCTCATCGCATGGTCACGCGTGAGGATGTGAATAACAGGAATCGAAATGGCGAGGAAGATTCTCGTAAGACAAGTGGTGGAAGTGGGAGTTTGAGCTTTTTGAGTTTTGGTAGTGGTAGCGAGAGTGATGATGAGGGTCACCTGATGAAGACAAGGCAATAAATGATCATGGAGCTTGGAGAATTGATCGATTGCAGATTCATACTATAAAATAGGAATGGATATAGAAGGTTCAGTTATTTTAATGGGTGGCCAGCAAGGAAAGTAAGGCTTCTAAGTCTCTCCTCGTTGAGGACTCCTGCAGTCAATAGAAGGGATCTTCATCTGCTGTCATATTCCAAATCCAGAGAACGGCAGTTCTGTTACGAACGCCAATTCTAACAAATCTATATGTTAACTTCTTTACTGCTCTCAAAACCTCGGCCGAGGAGTCTGAAGACCATACTGGTCTCTGTTCCGTGGTAGTCATGAATTCATAGTGTTTGTGAATACCATAGAATCGTGACTACTATATAGTAAACACCATGGTACGTAACTTTCCGTGTTTCAAAGAGTCGTAATTTAGGTGTTATAGCCGCGGCGTAACTTATACCGTAACTCATGCCGTGGGTCAATTTTATAGTGTTGTGGAATTTCATAATGTTATAGGTATATTTAGTATAGCCGAGCGATGAAATTAAAGAACATTCTAAATACTACGTATTTAGGCTAATAGTTAATAGATTTAGATTTATCTTTGTGGCCTTAGCTCGTGATCGACGTGATAATACCGAATCGGAATTATTATCTATACTAGAGGAAACCGAACCGATCGTGGAATTAACTTGTAAGCGTAGGAAGCGTAAATTAGATAATCTTAGATTTAAAGGTTTAAAGGTTTTAATAAGCCTGCTTTAAAGCGCCGTAGAGGAAGATAATTAGATAGATTAGAATATAATACTATAGTGTTTATAAATACTATATGGTAGTCACGATTACCGTGGTATTTACGAATACCATATAGTATTCGTCAACACCATGATTCATGACTACCACGGAACATCCCAATCTGGGAAGTTATATCTCCAGAAAGTGAATCTCCGCCCTTCTACTTTCGCCTAACCTGCTGTGAAGACGGGTATAAACCCGACCATCTATTCCGCGCCGACAATTGCCAAAAGCTCTACTTCCTGGAGGCAAGTACTGCCGCTCGTATCTTGGTCTCGCTACACCAACGAAGTCCACCTCCAGCGTTCCTTGCAACCTCTCTTCTTGCGAAAGTCTTTGTCGCGTCAATGTTCATCCGTCAACAACTATCACAATAACCACGCTTTGCACAATGCAGCCTGTCTACGAAAGGGACCTCCACAACACAACATTTTCGATCTTACCCTCGCAAATCCCAAACACAACAACCACATCGAACCCATCCCTGGTAGATGAATAAACAACCTCTATCCACTTTTCAACTCATCCCCACTCGCACCTGCCTCAAGATGGGACGGCGCGAGCCACGATATAACCATTTCTGCGTGCTCCGCGGATTAGATCTCCATGATCTAAAATCGATGAGAGAGTTCATGCGTGCGTTTAATACATGGCTTGATGTTCACCGTGATTCGATCTGTGGGGGCAATGGAACTACTAAAGGCACCTTTTCGAGAACTTTCAGTTCGTCTGATAGCACGCTGTCAGAAGTGATGGATTCGGAGAGCAGTTTTACGGAGACCCCGTCTGCAAATACTACTATTGCTGAGACAATCAATGCAGCAGTCTCTACCACTCCCCGCAAAGTTTCCACCGTGGCCACCACTCCCGTTCTTTCACAAGGCGATCAAATAGTCCTCACCCGTATCTGCAATAGTATCGAAGCCAACTCAGGGGAGACGCCTTTATTGCTCCATGCAATGATTAAGTTTGCGGCTGTGGCAGAGGGGAATTATGCTGAGATGATGGAGTCGGTGAGTGCGTTGGAGCTGTTGGGGACGGAGAAGGGGTTATTGGATGGGACGAGGAACCAGACGGAGTACTATACGGCTTATGAGAAGTGGAGGAGGGAGGGGGGGGAGAGGCTGGGGGATGATGATGGGAAGGAAGGGGATGGAAATGGGGACGGAGTTGGGAAGGAGTGCAATGGTTCGGGGTATGAAAGACATGACAATGGGAATAATCCGAAATACGAGGACGATATTGAGGAGGGCGAGGAGAGAGCCGAAAAGAGAATTGCGAGGAAAGTTGGCAGGCCTAAGGGAAGCAAGAATGTTCGGAATCGAGTCTTCGATACTGATCAAAGAGATGCTGAGATGAAGCTAGAGAAAGTCATCGACGACGGTTCGAAGAAACGCAAGTTCTCTCTGACCGATCTACGAGACTTGAAGGTGAGATGTCTCTCCTGTTTAGAGAAGTACGGCCATAGCTAATGGTGGAGACAGATCGCTAGTTCTCAGATGCCCTCGCTAAATATACAGTCGTCTATGCCCAAAGCCAGGATCTCGAAGAAGATTAAAAATGGGACGAACATTGGCGGAGTTCCACCAGGAAGAAAAACACTGGCTTGCAAACCTTGCAGAGGCAGACATATAATGTGCGATAAAGCGCAGCCAAAATGCGGAAATTGTGTTAAACGTGGAATGGAGTGCGTTCCGAATGGCGACTTGCGTACTAAGAAGATTAGGATGGATACATCAGTTACTACGGAATAAGGAATGGGGGTTTTGCATTGCAGCATAACTTGTACTAGTGAATTATACGATCTACACAATCGCAATTGACAATTCACTTCAGCTTTGAGGTGACTACTCGTCATCGGTGGTCATTCATGACGCGATACAGTTGCTACAGTGAAAACGTCTCCGCGCCAGAGACCTGAAAACGTGAATATTCTAAACTATATCATCCAACAAAACTTCCCCATGTTAGCTCAAGTATTAACCACGAGAGTAAGCATCTTTCATTTACCATCAATCTCAACCATGGCCCAAAATCCGCCCACGCAGCCGCATCCTGACAACCCATCAGCGCGACCCACCAATCCGGCAATCACGACCACCTCAACAGGCTCCCACGGCTGGACCTCCAAAACCCAAGAAGTCCTCGAATCAAAATACTTGAATAGCGGTAGTCATCCAACCGTCCAACCACCCTGGACATTCTTCGCGAACCTCGATCTCAATAACATCCCCTCCATGCGCCGCCTCGCCAAATACCTCTACTACCGACTCAACGGCAAGAGTGGCCGACACGATGCCCTCCTTTACGAACTCGAGCTCCACGAGATCCACGAGATGGATCGGATGGTGGAGGAGAGTGTCGACAATAAGTTGCTGACGGAGATGTTGCTTTGGTTTTCGACGTTTAGGGATGCGAGTGACCGCTTGGTGGGGAATCGCGCGAGGGACTTGGAGGGGTTGGTGAGTTTTGCGGTTCGGAATCCGAGGATGTATAAGACGGATTATGAGAAAGCGAGGGAGAAGTGGGATAGGACGGCGAGGAGGGGTGGAGATGGTGCTGGTGAGGTGGAGAGCGAGGAGGATTGTGAGCCGCTGCCGTCTGTGAGAAGGAAACGGAAGGCGGGCTTTGTGAAGAAGGGGATTGCGAGGAAGACACCGAAGAAGACTGCGAGAGGTGGCAGGAAGGTTCAGGCGCCGATGTTTGAGAAGACTGTCGAACGATCGGATGAAGATGAAGATGACCATGTCGAGGATCAGGCGTTGGATGATATGGACATGGATGGAGATACGTATATGGAAAACATCTCTCCATCAATAACCAAGAAATCTTCGAACCGAGAAGATCGCCATTTCGCCGGAAGACCTCGGAGACGCAAACATTCTATTCGAGACACTGGCAAGGGGAAACAAGTCGAGGGACGGGAATCACCGAGTTTTTTCGTCTCGCCTGAAGAGAGTGTCGGCGAAGAGGTCGAAGAAGTCGAAGAAAGCATTCAGGGATCAAGTCAGACGACGGGAGGGCATACCTCTACCAGGAGATCACGGAAGGGTAAGAATGACAAGGGTTCTGGAGATGATCTTCCGTATAGAGTACGTTATATCCCATCTGCCATTTTGATTGCGCTGGCTAATGCGTTTAGAATGTCTTTGAGTCGGTTCCTATACCTGGTAGGAAACTCAGGGGTGGGAAGGAAGTAAGTTGCCATCTTGTTCTGCGATGTTTCTTAGAGGAAGTACTAATAATCGCGTAGTTCAGCAGATATGTCGGGGATGTCGCGTCCTCGAGTAATCCTTTTTTCGATGAGGAATGATTGGTATTGGGTATCTGGATAAGTGGCATGGGTCTTGGTCTAGGGTGAAGAAGTAAGAATGGTGAATGCCACACGTGGCGAAATACAGTATTTGTAGGAGTCGGAATTGGATTATGAGAACTCGATATTGCGATGACTGCGGTGTAGAAATTGTTTGTCAGTTTTCGCGGGAACGTCGGTGGAGGAAAGCACTCGTTTCTTGTCTTGAATAACATTGTATATGTTACCGGCTGGAGGGTGTACACATTGAAGTGTACGGTATCCGACTTACTCAGTCATGTAGCGTAGAGGGGAATCAAGTACTGTACCATTCTTCTCGGTCGATTACCCATGATGCAAAGCCCGACGTGATCTCTGTTGAGAATTGAGTGTGTGTGTGTATAGATATCTTCTTGATGATGAAGAGAGAAGCAACTACAGTACAGATTTGAGTGTAAGTCTCTGCACTGCGCACGGTCATGCAGGCTTAGTAAGCATTATTTCAACACTCC
>QYAH01000562.1:0-33148 GCA_003988945.1 Chaetoscypha palmicola
AAAACAGCGACTTGAATGGTTGTCTATGTCTCACGCTGCTTTTCTCTGACAAGGGGCCTTGTCGCTCGCTCACTCCTTTATCGTCTCGAAGATATACTCTAAGTATAGAGTAGAGAGGTGTAGTRTAAACTAAAGAACTACTTCGTAGAATCGAGGTTAATTCTACGACTTGTACCTAGGGTCCGAGGAAGAGCATAGAAAGTAGTATATCTTGAGCGATAAATTTATAGCGCCGTATCGCTCTAGACACTTCTAATTCTTTTTAAAGCTTAGTTACTTAAGTATTATCAAATAATAATAGTCGCGAGCGAAGGGCGACGGCGAGGTAGATATCGCGACAGATATCGCGACAGCGACAGCGACAGCGAGGTTGTTAATCTTAGAGCAGCATCTACTTTAAAGCCTGTATTATCAATTCGAGGGCTCCTCCGATCAACTCCAAGGTTATAAGCCAGATAAACCCCCTGTAGTACCCCTGTTGTGGAGCGACATGCCTACTCAAGTCGCTGTTATCCTAGTTACATGCCTACTCAAGACTTTAACTCAATTACTACTGATGGCTGTACAGTACACGGCTCTTTTCCCCTGCAGCCTTGTTGGTCTGCTTGTCCCGCATGCGGCTGATATCTTTGAAGTTCAGCCAACGGGCGTGGACAAAACATACCAGAACCCCGTCTTGGCCCCGTTTGGCACCAAGTCTACAGATCCTTTAATCTCCTCATTATTCTCTGTGGCCAATTGTGTTTCTTCTATTCAACTTCGCTGTGGCACCCTTTGTGGAGGCTCAACGATGGTCAGTAGGTTGTCACATACTATGAAGCTTATTTTCCGATTCCGAGCATTCTTCATTCGTGTTAGTTCTTCTCTCATGCTGTCTGCCAAGCTTCCTTCCTTCAAATGGTGGAAGAGTATGCGAGGCCGTTTCCTTTATTTCATCGCCTTTCCACAATCAACTTCATTCTTTCGTTGTTGTGGCAGAATTGCTTTCTCTTCACTCTCTTGACTGTTACCTCAGTCAATTGAGCCCACGTTCTTTAATTCATTGCTCCGCCTTCGTCCTGCAGGCCGTTCTTGTTTTGAGTTTCAATTTTCAAGTATACCCAACGATTTCATCGCATTATTGTACCAATTATGCATTCTTTAATATTTGGTCTAACAGCACTTTCATTATGGAGACTCGGATTCGCTGCCGAAGATGCCAATCACAACTACATTCTTCGGCCAATTGACGAGCCCGGAATCCACGTTCGGGACCCAGAGCGGAAGACTAATATTCTCACACCGATTTTGCCAAGTGAGATGGGTCTTCAACGCCGAGATGGGCGTGTAGTCGGTCTCCAAAATGATACTAGCATGTTTTGGGGAGACGAAACTAGTGGTAAGTACTCTATCTCAACATCTAGTCTGTACAATATCTAACATTATTGCCTAGGCTCCAATGTCATGGTGAACTTGACACTTGCAACCGGTGAAACGCAAATGATTTTGTCTATGGATCATTTCAAAGAAGAACTCGAGTCCGTCTCTTGTGACGGCTCACTCTCGCTTACCTTTACTTCGGAAGCGACATATCAAGACGCAATTGATGATTGGGAATGGGTGAACTTCGACGCTGAACGTACATTCGTGATGATCGTCAATTATGGTAACTGTTCTTCGGAGAGCGGGCGTCAACCATGGGTAATCAGTGATGCTAGGTACGACAATGCGAATTTCCGAGTGGATTTTGAAGCAACGCAGACAAACTGGTACGATTTGAACAATCCCTATGAGATAGAATGGGGTACCTATGCACCACCTAGGGGTTCTGCTCTTGCGGCGCGTTGGAATCCTTTCGATGACATTGACGATGTTATCGATGATATTGGTGATGGTATCGACGATCTCACATCACCCGATTGGAGCCCTAAATTTGATGTCAATCTTGCTCATAGTATCCCGGAAACACTATGGGATAAGACGACAGAGTCTGGTTTGGATCTTTCTATTGGTTGTGATGCTTGTGGTACGACTGGAAAACTCACAATTGCTGGAAAGCTCAAGGGTTCTCTTCTGGAATTGTCCATTGATGAAGCGTACATCCAAGCGATTCCTTCCGATATTGGCGCCGAATTCAACCCGTCTTTCACCGTGTCTGGTCAGCTAGAGGAAGGATGGAAGAACAGCTGGGATATCGTCAAGGTTCCTCTCTCCACATTCAGCATTCCGCTTGTCTTCAGCGTCGGCCCAGAGTTGAGACTCAGTGCTGGGTTTGAGCTCAGTGGAGTGCAAGGGTCTGCGACAGTGAAGACTGGCATCTCAGCCAAGATCCCAGACTCAGCAACTGCCAAAGTCGATTTCTATGGAAGCGACACTAACGTCGATGGATGGAAACCCGAGATCACTACCAAGCCTATCTCGCTCGAGGCTCAAGTCCAAGGAACATTGGCCATCTATACAGCAATCGGTGTCAATATTGCCATGACGGTTTTCAGTAAGTAGATCTTCCCAAGTTGGGGAAGAACATTGGCTAATTCATGCTTCAGAGCAAATTGATCTAGGTGTCGGTCTCCAGCTACAAGTGCCGAAAGTCACCATGACCCTTGGTGCGGAATTCAGTAAGGAAATCCTGTTCCTAGACAATAGACCGTAAGCTAATTCAACCCAGATTCGCAAGGAAATGTTTGCCCTAATCGACCGGAAATGTTTGGAGTCAAATTTGACGCAAGCATCGGGGTAGATTTGAAGATCGAAGCATGGAATGGGGATAAGGACGATCCTTTCTTTGAGAAGGACTTGTGGAAGGAACCAGCGCTCTACTCCTTCCCTCAAATCTGTCTCCCATTCGAAGATGGACCGAAATCACCAATTCAGTTGACTAAGTCCACATCTGTAGAATCAAAAACAGCTGAGCCAACTATCTCAGAAAAACCTGAACCGACTACCACAGACAAGCCTGAACCGACTACCACAGACAAGCCAGAACCAACTACCTCGGAAATTTCTGAACCTAGCAAATCTTCGACTACCGAGAAGTCTTCAACGAGCGAACAAGTCAAGCCAACAACAACAGAGGAGAAAACTTCAACAAGTGAGCAAGCCAAGCCAACGACAACAGAGGAGAAACCTACAACAAGTGAGCAAGGMAAACCAACGACAACAGAGGAGAAACCTACAACAAGTGAGCAAGGCAAACCAACGACAACAGAGGAGAAACCTACAACAAGTGAGCAAGGCAAACCAACGACAACAGAGATTAGTTCCACAAACGAGCATCAGCCAACGACATCTACGACGTCAAACGAAAGTGGCGCTACAAGCACAGGAGAGCCTACTGGCAGTCAGACAGGTGTCACAATCACGACGCCGACGACCACTACCGGGTTCGATGTTCATCCCACAGGTCCAGCCAACGCGACGTCCACTACTCCGGCCTCTACATCTGACGACCTGCCTCCATACACTATCGTACCACCAGGAACCGGTCCAGTTSAAACAGAGCCCGTTGTCACTGGATCTTCTTACAGTACCATCAGCGTAAGACCTACTGGCCCAATTTACTCGAATTCAACGGGTATATGGGTGACCAAACCATACAAGCCAACTACTTCAGCCCCTGAATACCTACCCGAGCCAACACAAAACCCAGAGAGCCCACAAAATTCTGGCAATTCAGGAGGATACGTACCTGGTCCAGGCCATCCACCGGGAAGCTCACCACCAGATGACTATAATCCTGGTCAGAGTGCAGGCCAGAACGGAGGCCATATCGGAGTCCAGCATGAAGGTCAGAACGAAGTTCCAGGAAGCTCACCACCGGGAAGCTCACCACCGGGAAGCTCACCACCAGATAACTATAATCCTGGTCAGAATGCAGGCCAGAACGGAGGCCATATCGGAGTCCAGCACGAAGGTCAGAACGAAGTTCCAGGATCTTATAATCCTGGTTCAAATTCCGGTCACAGCAACYCTGGAGGTAATCCGTCACCTGGTTCCTACAACCCCGGAGACTCACCTGGCAATTATGGCAATGGAGAAGTGGTGACAGCCACGGTATATACCACCACCGTCTTGTACACAAGCACTGTTGTCCAATCTCCATACTTCACAACTACCCTTTGCACAAAGACTTACATTCCCACGAACCCTACCAACGACCCAAATTCGCCAGAGTACATCCCTGAGAATCTTCCTGGAAATCCACAGGCGAAYAGTCCAACTCACAACCCTTTACCGCCAGCAATCCACACCTACACCGTGACTACCGAAGCGCCTACTTATCCAACTCTGACCCCGCCGTATGGTAAACCAATTGGAAATTACAACACTAGCACTAGCGCTATCTCAAGTACTAGTTCAAGTTCTACCTCATTGTCCAGCTACTACTCTGAACTCACCAGCATCAGTTCAAGTAGCATCAGCGAAAGCTACTCCAACGGCACGACCTCCGCTGCTCAGTACACTTTACCACCTGCTCCCACGACAGATCTTCCTATCTACCAGTCGACCACGCCTCTACCAACAGCCACCCATCAACCTCCTCCGTACTATGGATCCACAAGTGTTACATATGACGGCGTGGAGCCTAAGGTTAAGGGTCGGCTGTCGAGATTCCTCAATTGAAATCCCACTAGAGAGATAATGGTTTCATGAAGGCATGAAAAGATGTGATTTTGATGAGTTGGTTCGAGAGCATTTTTTAGATATTGGGAGTCTGGCTACTAATAGATGCTATCATGGATATGCTGTTTAGTTTGCATGGCATGCAGCGTATACCTTGAGGGCCTGGGTGTTTATTTTCAATGTATAATAATATTTATTCTAGTCAATTATGAGGAGGTATTTTACAATATTCTCAGTGTAAACACGGCGGACCACGCCGACCCTTGAAACGCTTGCTTTCACAGCAACGAGGTTTTTGCGGAGAATTGAGTTAAGCTATTGACAAACCTTTTATATTCCGTCTAGTAGATTATATGGATGAGCAGTTACTCATAGATTGCTCCGGATTCTCCTACGTCAGGTGAAATATCTGATTTGAAGATACGCGGGCGTCCACCAGGCGTTATCTCATAAATCAGACGCTTTGGTCGGAAACCACTGGGGGTGTGGGTCGTACAACATACGGTAACCCCGACTTTACCTACGTGCACGGGCGTAAGCTAGGTAATATTGATGTAAAGCGCCCCACACCCCTAGGGTCTGTAGCGTGCTTGGGGTGGTTGTGGGTTGTGATTGGTGGGGGAGGAAGGGGGTGGGGCAGTTTACGAGGGAGGCACGCTAAATACAGAGTCTGATTCATGAGATAAACGCACTGTTTATGCTTCGATTTGTTGGATATATATAGACAATCATCACAATAGCCCACAATGATATCGCAGCATCCGTTCCATCACCAGAAYRTCGGAAGTTCAGCACCRAGTAGCAGGACGGCAAACRATTGATTGAAGAGCCGTTGATGATATCACAGGCTCACAGCCACGAGTAGCACTAGTATTACCTCATCTAGACTATCCTCCTTCGCGGTGGAAAACAAAAGTGGCTCACCTAGSAACTGAGTAATTCGTTTACTCATCATCTTTGACATACTATAGTCTACATACGTTTTATGGTTGTCGCAATATACTATTGTGTGCGAAGGGCGAGGGGGTATGGAATGCTCGTGTCCCGCTCCTCCTGCCATAGCGACCTTTTTTATATTTTCCAGCAGAGGATAGGGGAACAGCGGGAAATGGGTGAGGTTGAATAATGGAAGAAGCAGATGAAAGTCACTATCAGCTCTAGTACAATCCGCAACATTTGACTTAGCTTGGTCATTACTAGTACGCATAAATTAACTGTATGGTTTTGACAGTAGTCGCAGTTACACTAGAACACTATGAACCCTTTGCAAATTCCAACAATCAAAATCCGACCAGTTTGGCGCAGCAAATGCAATTTCTGGGGGTATCCGCACGCAGCAACAGACTGTCCACCAGGACCTCGGGGTATCTGAACATCACTACCTACAGTCCAAGCGATAGCAACGCCATTCAACGCCAGTGAGCTAGCTCCATGACCATAGGAAATCACCTAAACAAATTATCTCAACGTGTTCTGCATCTCCAGTCCCCCTCGGACCAGAGAACTTTTGCGAACATGAAGGACCAGACGGCCGTCTCATGCTGCAATACCTGCACTGATAGAAGGCATTGTCAGAGGAATTGAAACACCACTAGTATCAAACTCGTCGGTTCCATCAAGAGATTCATCATCATCTTCCATATTCAGAAGCTGAAACCTGTTCATCGGAGGTGCGTCTTTTCTCTTCTTGGGACCAAGGTTTTCGCTTTGGAACTGATGTGGCCTCTCAAGCTGGCCGGCACATTCGTCGTCGTCCCATTCAATCTTCGATCCTTTGTAAACTCTGTGATGTGTTAATCGGGGTTTACATGCTCTGCACAATTTACTTACACACGACTCATCATGCAAGTCCGAGCAAACATTGCGTTGTGGACCGAGTTGGTGGAAATATATATGTTCTGATCCCCGAAGACGACTTTGATGACAACAAGATTGTGAATGTGCTCAAGATCGTCACGAATCATCTCTTCAGTATGTTTCGGATTGCGGTTTTGAATCACCAAATTTCTCGTAGCACCGATAGCTATTTTATTAGCGACATGACCAGGAAGAATAAATTGGCGATCGTTCCAACGGATGTCAACCTAAGAAAGCTTAGTTTCCGATTGTAAGACCTTTGGACTGAGTCTTCTCACTCTCTTGCCTTTAATGTATAAATCGTGGCGCTTGACATGGCGGAAGAAATCATGCGCATGGGCCTCCTCCAGAAATGAAACACTTGCCGTACGGTCATGTGCGCGAAGATATATGTCAAGCAACATGCCGCCTCTAACCACGTCYACAATATCTGCATGTGTGGCCATCTCATGCAAATTGGATAGCTGGACAGTACGTTTAGCAAATTTGTCGTATTGTTGACGTTGGCCCTTTGAGTGGCCGTCATGGTGTCGATTTCCCTCGTCATAGCAGCCGTCTGGCCCTTCTGGTATGCAGGAATAGTCATCATTAGTCTGAGACTGGCTGTGGAAACCATTCGTGCTCTGCTGACGACCGTCAACATTGCGAGGCGTGTAGCTAGAATTTCGTCCGAATGTGTAATCCTGCCCTCCGTGTGCATGCATGGATGGTATCGATTGGGAGCTGTGGAAAATTCCTGCTTGCGAATGTTCTTCTAACGTAGAAGTGTTTGCGGCAGTAACACCATCGTCGGTAGGAGAATCATCCTTGATCAGAACCTGTACTAATCAACATCATTGTCTCTGCAAACCGCGGAGAACAGGGTTGGGGTGACCAACTGCAAGAGTTTCCTCAGCAATTCCCCCGCGATATAAATTGCATCTAAGATTAGCTATCAAACAAGTCAACCGACATTCCGTATGCAGTAGTTCGACCCATTATAATTATGCCACACCAATAATGCATACCGTATTGCCGTGAAGATGTCAACTGAAGAAACTGTAGTCAGCAGGTGAATGGTTCAGAGCAGAGTCGCGAGGACTTCGTACAAGGCTATCGTGATCGACTTTTGGGATTGTCACCGTTGGGACGTGAACAGGAGTTGTAAAATCGACGCCGGATGTATGCTTCAAATCGAACAATTAGGACCGTTAACCATTGCCCCACTTGGTCTGGACGTACAAATTGGGCTCTGTGGGGTAAACCGTTAGCAATCCGAGTCAAAAATATCCACATGCACATTCCTGGAGTCAACCCGCGTAAAAACTTGCCTTCTTAATAAGGTTTCGAAGTAGGCTTTTTCGAGAGTAACAGTTCCCGAAGCCATTTGGAAGCGTAGACCCAACTGATACAATAAAGTACCAGATTGAATATGCGTTGATGAATTGAAGTTTCGAGTTCCTGAAACCTCCAAGTSTTAGCTTGCCAAGCACGGCGGCTAAATAAGCGCTTCGCTTCCAGATTAAGCTCTCTCGCTCTGGGTGGAAAACGAGGATCGAGGCACGGACCATCTGGCCAATCTTCTCTGCTGACCCAAGTCGAAGCCGCATGATTCGATTACTTTGCACATGCTTCTGAACTCACTACAACTACTTCAATTGTGTGATTCAGACATTGTTAGCACCTCGATCGTTGCTAGGCTAATGAAATGGAGGGTGTTGCTCTTTCCCATCCACAGAGTGAAGATTGGTGTTTGCAATTGTGGGAGGTGACTTTTAGCTCTCACAAACTGATAYTGTACAGCCTCAGACCTGATATATGAGGTCAGATATAGCCCAGTSTATGCCGAAGTGGCCCAGTGGATCATCCTTAGTTGTTTTCAGACTTCTAGCGCTGCCAGTCGTGCAGAACCGGGCCAAGCATCTCGAACGCTTCCTCAGCATGAACACAAGTTTACGTATCATCTGGTGTTGAGTGCGTGTCATTCCAACTAATAATTACTACTTCAGCGGCGAGCTAACGTCTCAGCTACTGTGTCTACTTGATTGGACAACGCCAGCTTCCCTGTCAGCTGCGGATCTGCCATGATGATGTTGTTCCTTTAGCACATTATTGATGGTGGGCTTTTGATCCTAGAATTCGACCGGCAGGGCTCAATCTTGGACGCTTGGGAGTCTCTTCTAAATCGCCATATCGAGTTTTCATTCCGACAAAACTCCTGGAGAGCGAGGTTTTGTTGTTCACTCCTCTAGCAGCCTCAACATAGGCAGGAAGAGTAGGATACGGCCTCAACCTATTTGTTCGATTGTTAAGAGATTCTTTGCATACTCAGCTCGCAGAAGTTATCGTCTTCCAACGGTCAACTCCACGGCGACTTCAAAAAAAGTTGTCAGAGAAAGTCGTTGTTTAACCTGCAACACTTCACGTTTATTACACGAATCATGATGCTTTGCTGGCTTCGAGGTATTGCACGTCAGCTAGTTTCTTCGTATGACCAGAGTTGTAATGCAACTGCACTGCTCAAAGTCATCAACACTATAAACATATCCATTCACATTGCTACTGCAGCGGGAAATCTCCACCTGCTACACCTCCGCCAACAACAATACGGCCCAAATAACACCAGATGCCATGGTGTATGATTGCTACTTCCTGAACACTTTTGTGTCAACGCATCACAAGCTCAGGATCTCCCTGCCTTTGAACACGAGTAAGGACTTGAGATGAAGACTCGAAGCTTCATCGTTGGCATTGGTAAGACTTTCCCACGTCATGGTTTGAGTCTGCGTTGTGTCTTCAGCTACTAGTGTATGTATAACATGACCTACGAATCTCAACTTGGCATTTCTTAATTCGAGTAGATCTCAGTACGAAATTATGTTTATTTTTTTCAAAACGGGCTTTGGCTTTTCCACAACCTCACCGACAATATTCCCCGAAAACCCTTTTCAAGAAAAGAACCTCACAAGGATCAAGTGTAGTCTGCACAAGCAGCCATATCAACGCTTCTGTGCGTCGTATAAGTACTGTGATCTGGAGGACAATACTTAGGCGAAGGTATCTTTCTATGGGTCAATTTAGGGAGGTTCACTGTCTTTTAGACTCCACTTTGCCCTGAGCTCATCGACTAATTAGACGATATTTGGCTTTATAGTATTCCAGGAAACCCTGCTCGCCTAAGTATTGTCCTCTAGACTACCGTAATGTGGACTTCTTTGCCTTTTTACATGCTGTGTGTAAGCAGATGCTGAACTTTATTCTTTGGCTGTCGACGTGGCTCTTCTACGCATTCTACGTAGATTACGTCGAAATATGCAGCTCACTCTATTGCTACCTAGGTAGAGCATTTTGACTAATTACCCCGCGATCCCATGAAAGTACACACATCGTGCTGTTACTCGTAAGTTTACACTGCCTCAAAGAAACACGCAATTTTCTGCTTGGCTTGCACCTCATCTCAATTTTGTAATTCTCTATCATCCGTATCATATGAACTCGGTGTTCAGAATTGTGAGCTGTAATGCACGTCTCGGGGCAGGGACGGACACGCGTCAAAATCACGGTCCACGGGATTTTAGCGAATGCTCATTGGTTCAGAGTGGCGGACTTCGCTCGCTCAGGGGTCCAGAGTTGTACTCGTGTAACTCCCGATGCCTCTTCAACCACGACCGAGCTTGGTTTTTCGCTCACGAAAGAGGCTTTGTTTTGGACCTCCGCATCCAAAAGTCTTGATACACCCAATTGGCAAGGTTTGTTGTAGTTTTCGCCCTCCAAGTTCCAATCCGTCTATCGGATCATAGCACCGCGACTAATTAGATCGGCCTACTTTCAAACGATGGCTTTCTAGAGGCTGGTAGGACGTCCATCCTATCTCGATATGGTCATCAAGGCAAGTCCCGTAGACTGCTTTCCTAGCTTCGCCTCTTGGACGGAGATGGTCGCTGCGCCTATATGAAATGGCACATTTCCCTCTTGAGCTGCTCGTTGTTCGAGTACAAATAATAGTTACATCAAAACTGACATGGCTCTAACAAGATATCTGATAGAGGCATTAGCCCTAGGTTAGTATTTTCAGCAGTGATTTTCGATWTTTTCRCTAACTTCTCGTCAAGGATCTCTGGTAGCCGCTCAAACGGCATCGTACTGTGCGTCCGGCGGAGTTTGCTATGCCGTCAACGTTCCAAGTGCGAGTGCATCAAGTGGCAGCGGGGATATTTACTTCCAAATTACTGGTCCGACAAGTCTCTCATGGATTGGGCTCGGTCAAGGGTCGTCAATGTCGGGTGCGAATATCTTCATGATATATTCGAACGCGGCCGGGGATAACGTCACTCTCTCCTCGAGACTTGGAGTCGGAAACAGAGCCCCGAATGTCGACACCGCAGCTCAAGTTACCCTTCTTGGCGGCTCGGGGATATCAAATAATGTGATGACTGCTAACGTCAGGTGTAAGTCTTCTCAACATGAGGCGATACATCACGCTGACAACCCATAGGTTCGAATTGTAACAGTTGGGATGGAGGCTCGATGAGTTTCACGGACGCGTCGTCTGAATGGATCTGGGCATACAAGAAGGGCTCCGCGATTGCATCTGACAGCGCTTCGGTATCTCTCTCAGAACACGATGGCCAAGGCTCAGCTACATTTAATCTTCAAAGTGCTGCAGGAGGAGATGGTTCAAATCCTTTCACGGCTGGTTCTGTTTCAACGCCGACTTCAGGATCTTCCGGACCCTCAGGGTCTTCCGTAGAGGCTTCCACCAGCACTGCACCGGCTTCAACTACTTGCTCCTACACCGGATATCCAACAGGTCGACCGACAGGTCGACCAACGGGTGGATGGGACTACCAGGATGATGGACCACCGGGCTTGTCCTGTCAAGTCATTCCTGGCGCGACTACCGTGTTGGGCGGCAGTGATTCAGACGATTCCAACACAGGGTCATCCACGAGCGGTGGGGTTGCAGCYAATCAAGGGGCATCTGGCGCATCTGGTTCCGAGGGCGGATCTCAAGGGAAGCCCGAGAACTACGAYATGATAATCAAGTCACACGGAATACTCGGGGGTGTTGCTTTTGTGCTTATGTTCCCAATCGGTGCAACAGGGATTCGTTTACTCAGTTTCCGCGGGTTGGTATGGATTCATGCCGGCTGGATGTCACTCACTTACCTTGTTATTTTGGCGGTCCTGGGGTTAGGAATTTGGGTGGCAAACATCACAAGGCAGTTGGACGAAGCGCATTCGATAATTGGCATCGTCGTTGTGGTGGCCTTGTTCGCACAGCCAATATCAGGTTTAACGCATCATCTCCTCTATAAACGCCACGGTCGCCCAAATGTGGCAACTTATCCTCACATTTGGTGGGGCAGAGCTGTCATCACTCTTGGAATCATCAACGGAGGCCTTGGTCTACAGCTTGCCGACAATACTCGAAACGGCGAGATCGCTTATGGGGTGGTGGCTGCATTCATGTGGTTGCTTTGGATGACGGTCATCATACTTGCCTTTATTAAAAGTCGACGAATGTACGAGGGTGAATCTGGCGAAACAGTTTTCGGAGGACATAACACATACGCTAATGATGGAGCAAGTGATGAGACCAATCAGCCAAGCATGTCATTGCGTTCGAGCCCAACCGACTATGGGAGACGTGGATCAAAGTACAACTTTCAGTAATCGGCCAGCATCAGTGTGAGCTATTTCAAAATCGGAGGCYAATTCGGTAGACTACGGTGCAAGATATAAAATTCGGTTATAACTATGAGCTACTACGTATACATTCTTAGGTACTTAGCTTTAACAGTGGGCGTTTGAGCGTGGGGATTGGATAGGAGCTTCATGCATACAGCGGTTTTTGTAACACTTTTCGGTCTATAAATGCTATACTTATGTTCTCAYAATTTGTTCGTCTGCTGTGATGGTTCACATCAAATTCGCACGGTTCGCCCTCTATAACAACAATCCCATGCGTTCATAGCTATGCTCGATCAACCTGCCTTTCTTGGGCAATACTAGTAATAAAATTGTGGACCTTAGCTACATGGCAAGAAAGCTTATCTAGGATAGTACGAGTTTCCCTATCCTACTATGCAACAAACATATGAGTTCAAATATATGTAAGGGGTACTTTGACACGTGATCTGCCACACAACCTCATTTAGCGAGTGTGATTTTCACAAAACTACCCCACCTCCACAATTTTTCTCGACGCGCCAGCTTGATCCAAACACCATYAAATATGAGTGGTTTCCAGAATGGCGGTACACCCGCGCGAGCGATCGACGATGATTCCGATATCGAGGAGGAGGCTTTGGCCGCAGATTACAGAGAGCAAGTTCAGTATGAGGGAATGGATGAGATGGAATCAGGCTCGATGACCATGGCACAACAGACAGACGACATCCAGTCAAGACTTGCTGCCGCAGCGCAACCTCTCGAATACTCCGCGCCTCTCGAGACGAAATTTGCGAGCTATGACAATTACTGTAGCTTGTTCCACTTCATTTTGAACTCGGACGGACCTGTCGATCTAGAACCWCCTTCGGTAGGTTTCTCCTTCGCCGATGCGCAGGCTCTCACTAAACTTTTGTCTTTTTCTAGTACTTTTGGGCATGGGACGTTATCGACGAATTTATTTACCAATTCAACTCCTTTTGCTCGTTCCGAAACAAGGTTGCGCGCGAAGGACACAATGACGAAGAGATCGCAATYCTGCGAGAGGCGCCAAACACTTGGGGTTGCTACAGTGTATTAAACGTCCTGTACTCTCTGATTCAGAGATCCCAGATCAACGAGCAACTAGCGGCGATGAAGCGTAACGAAGAACCAATGGCAGTAGCAGGTGACTACGGCTCGAAGCCTTTATACAGAATGCTGGGGTACTTCTCGATCATTGGACTTCTGAGGGTTCACTGTTTGTTGGGCGACTTCAGTCTTGCTCTGAAAACTCTTGATGATATTGAGCTCAACAAGAAGGCAATGTTCGCTCGTGTTATGGCTGCCCATTTCACGACCTATTACTACGTCGGTTTCTCGTACATGATGATGAGACGATATGCCGATGCCATTCGCATGTTCAGCCACATCCTCATTTATGTTTCAAGGACGAAGAACTTCCAGAAGAACGCACAGTACGATTCTATCTCCAAGAAGAATGATCAGATGTACGCCCTCATCGCCATCTGTGTTGCCTTCCACCCAACCAGACTCGACGACACCATTCACACTGCCCTTCGCGAGAAGTACGGCGATCAACTTCTGAAGCTCCAACGAGGTGGCCCAGAGTCCCTCCCGATCTTCGAGGAGTTGTTCAAGACTGCATGCCCTAAGTTCATCTCCCCAACCCCACCAGATTTCGACAATCCGGAGCTCAATGTTGATCCCCTCGACCATCACTTGGCCATCTTTATGGATGAGGTCAAGACCAATATGTGGAGTCCAACCGTCAAATCTTATCTCCGCCTATATACTACGATGGATTTGAAGAAGTTGGCGGGATTCCTTGAGGTGGAGCCAGAGAAGCTTCGTGGATGGTTACTAGTGAACAAACAGAGGAGTCGCCAAATCAGATGGACAGATAATGGACTTTTGGATGGAGAGATTGTTGGCTCTGGTGATCTAGACTATGCTATGCAAGGCGTAAGTTATTCCGGACAGAGGCTGTGGCTCATACTGACTCCTATCAGGACTTGATTCACATATCAGAAGCCAAAGTTGGACGTAAATTGGTTGATTGGTATCTCCGAAACTTGGCGCGAACATATTAGAGGCTGCACACGATTTACTAAATGGGGGGGTGGGATATATTGCATGGTACGGCGTACAGGAGAAAAGCGGTCCCTGGACTTGATGTCGAGCTGGCAACCATGAAATAGTTGCTTTGCATCTCAAMGATCACGAGTACAATTACTTGTAACAAATGATGCTAGAGCTGAGACTGGCTTGGGAGCTTTATTAGTTCTTAGCCTAGATAGCTGATTGGGGCGGAATGCAGCTTTGTCACAAACATAAATCATTACCTGTTCGATGAGGTCTTGGCCCTGCTGTGGAAATGCTTGGGGGGCGGACACCGACCCATGCGGACCAAGTGACAAGGCTGGAAACGCGGCTGACAATGGATGAAAGCTCGAGCTCTCCAGCTTTCCCTGCATCTCTGCATGTCGCATCCGATCAACATACTTGTACTACGTATATACTCCGTAGATTACTCACATTCTTCTCGACCTTCATTGCATTGCCAGCCGTCCGCCGCAGACAAAGTTACTTCTTCTTCTTCCTCCTCGTGAATGTTCCACGACGTGTCCAGCTCGCATCACGCCTTCCTCGTTATCAAGCACAGCTGGCCACCCTGCGACTAATGCTCTGGCACCCAAGTGCGCCCTGCCCATTCTAAAGCTACCCTTGCTTGGCAACAACAAGTAGCAATAGATGCATCAACATCGGAACCTTTGGCCAGCAGTCTTTTCAGACGCCGTTGACATTGCAGACTTGAGTTTGTGGCGAGGACTTACCTAGGATGGCATCGACATCACCAAACACCACATCGCCGAGGGCTCAGATGCCTCCTAACAGCAATGCTAGCCCGAATGCACCCATCTCACCCATCTCTATGCCAGCGGCAGACACCCTCATCACCTCTCCTCGCCTCGATCCCATCATCGAGCACGTCGTCGCAGACCACACGCGTCCTCGGAGCCACGAAAGAACCCCATCCATCACCAGCATCACTTTTCGAAACTCCGCAGAGGGATCTTCGGCTGCCGCAGGTCAGCGAAAGCCGACAGCGCCATATAGAATCAGAGATGCGTCTCCTCCACCCCCAGCGTAGGTTCTGCCGGTTTCCTTCAAGTCTATGGCAGCTTTGCATCTTTGCATATATGCATACAATGCGCGTGTGCGACACAGAACCCACGGACAGCCTCAATTCAGAGATCACCCTTGTACTTATATCTGGAATACCTGCAATACCTGCAATACCAATGGGAGCTACAAATCCCACGTTCTCCCACGTTTTTCAATCGCTTACACTGGCTGAGAATCAATGGCACCGGCATGAAATGGCGGCTGACCGACCAACCCCACCTTTCCACGCTCATCCCGTCTAGCCCTCGTGCCCGATGGAGTTGCGCATGTACATTTTTGTGTTTGGCTCTCTTTTGTCGTTGATTTTTCTTACCTCGTTTTCATTCCCGGTTTTCCATTTTTCAGGCGCAGGCGGAAAACAAAATGGTGCTAACAGAAGATTCGACCAACAGCAGGTTTCAGCATCATGTATCCTTTGACAATTTTACGGGCGCAGAACCTACGGAGCATAATACTATTTCATTCACGCTGAACGTGAAGCACAAGGGATATCAATTCAAACGGCGGTCAAGGACTTTCATGGTCGGCATTGACGAGAACGATTACTCGGACATAGCGCTACAATGGATGTTGGAGGAGTTGGTAGATGATGGAGACGAAATTATATGCTTGAGGGTGGTGGAGAAGGGAGCCAAGATTGTCAACGATCGAAATTTGGAGAGGAAGCAATATCAGAATGAGGCAAAGGAGATACTTCAACGTATACAGAAGAAGAATGATGTCCACCGCGCGATTAGCATTGTTCTCGAATTTGCGGTGGGAAAAGTGCATGCTACTTTCCAGAAGATGGTGAGCGAGATATTGATCTGAAATATTGAGTTGGAACTGACAAATGCTGCAGATTCAAATATACGAACCTGCCATGCTCATCGTAGGAACTCGAGGTCGGAGTTTAGGTGGGGTTCAGGGGCTTGTCAGCAACCGAAACTCGTTCTCCAAATGGTGCCTCCAATACTCACCTATTCCTGTCGTTGTTGTTCGCCCTACAGAAAAGAGAATCAAGAAGAAAAACAAGAGAGGCGCAGATCCATCAAGACAAGATTATGCTCGGATTCTGAAGGACAGCGGAATAGACGAGCATGAAACGGATGGTGGCTCCAACAGTGTTGCTTTGGAAATATCAAATACTCCAGACGGCGAGGCCCACGCAGTTGCAGCTGCTCTAGGTCTTCCTGCAGCATTTGACCCAACCCTAAAACCAATTTCCCTCCAAGGAAGCTCTTCCTCCCTACGAAAGGTCGAATCAGGCACCAGCGACAAGACCAGCGTATCCAAAGAAAGCATATCCCCTGATTCCCGACCAGTCAGCCCCAACGCCGTTTTCAAAAGTCCCAAATCTGCAACCGCGACCGTCGACAGCCTTTCCCAATCAGGCGACGAGTCAAGCGAAGGTGAAGGCGTCTCTGATGATGAAGGCGAATTCGAAGCTGTCCCTGGCCATGTCCTGCTAGATAACGACGTTCCTGAGATTGAGAAGAAGAAGAAATTGCATGATATGGAGGTCGGTGAGGCGGCGGCGTTGTTACGGCCTTCTGGAAGGAAGTCGAGTGTGGGGAGTGTCGAGAGTTCGGTGTCGACTCGATGACAGGGGTTTAGATTGTCAAATGCGCTTTTTTTGGCCGTGGGACTTGGGACTTGATGATGCAAGCGAGTGTGCGGGTTGCAGAGTCGAGAAATCGTTGTTGGTGCTTGCTGGATGGGTTGCTTAGCAAGATGGAGGATGTACTAAAAGAGGTTGTGCTTTGCGAGGGATTCAGCGTGGCGCTATGGATGGATGACCGGACGGATGGACGGATGGGTGGGTCTAGGGTTTTAGGTATAGCAGTTCCAGAGCTATAGCCATGGCCGTGTCAACTTGCAAGGAAAGGCAGGGACATGAATACACTCACTTTCTTTCCCCTACCTTCTCGTTCTAATGGCGACTCGTCTACCGGTTAAGTCCTCATGATACTGACTGATATCTGGTTCATACGCCATTTATGTAGACTAGGATATAAGCTTCTTGACTGTGGTTTTCGCATGTTGCCCGCCCTATAGTAATTGCAACAATCTTCCTTGGATCTCTGGAATTGGAATTGGAAGGAAGTTATGTATGGTATAGTATTTTGCTTGGCTTGGGTATGTGTATTGTGTGATTTGGGGATTTTGGAGATGGGCTGGGTGGGTAGGTGGGTAAGTAGGTAGGTAGGTAGGTAGGTAGGTGCTGGGATTTTTTAGATGGGGATATGGGGGTGGGTGGGTAGGTGGTGGTTTTGTGGGAGAGGGTTTGTGGGATTTAAGGGGGAGTTGGTAGGGTGATAGATAGATAGATAAATTTGAATAAATAAACAGGGTTCGATATGAGAGAGAACTGAGGAAGACTAAACAGGATACATCAAGAGAGTCTAAGAAAGATTTCCCGTTGAGATTATTTACGTTATATAGATAGGATCAGATCAGATCAGATCAGATCAGGGATTAATTCTCTGCGTTCAATAATCTATCTCCTAAGTCCTATCTATCTATCTATCTATCTATCTATCTATCTCTTATTTCCTATCTCCTTACCACATATACAACACAATACAACACAAAACAATACACGAGATCTAAATTACTCGCATAGTAATAGAGAATATAGTGAGAATTAGAATATAGAATATAGTATTTAAACAGTATATATAGTATAGTGTAGTATTAGTGTTAGTGTTAGTACTAGTGTTACTAAGAACTACTATTCCAACCCACCTCTCTCGCACCTCGACGACTAATCCTATATCCCTAATCCTACATCTCTAATTCCAAGTCTTACAACACCGCTAATAAAGAATACTAATAGAATCTAGAAATTCTCAGCTATCTTCCCTCCTACTACCCACCCCACTACCCACCACCCCACCACCCCACCACCCCACCACGAAACTAGTATACAAATACGTAAATAAGCTTAATTATAAAAATCAAAATCTGTATTCGTAGTATTCGTAGTATTCGTAGTATAAGGGAGGGCGTAGAGAGTTTATAAACGACTCGGAGGCGTTACGCTATGATTTGCTTTGCTTCGTGAGTAGTAGAGTAGGAGGGTTGAGCTTCTGGCTTGATGACCCTACTACTATTACCTAATCTCCTGAGTGTTGAGTGTTTATACGTAGTGTCTAGTATAAGTAGAGTCTCGCTCGACGTAGCTGTGTTTTGTAATTAGTAGAGTCTCGACTCTGGCTCGACGACTTGTGTGAGGGGTCGGTTGGTGGTTAATTAGGATGGGTGTCGACGAGACGAGAAAAACATGAGACTCGATCTTAGAGATATTAGGAAAGGGATTTATTTAACGAGTTAAACGATATGATACAAAGATATCTCAAAATGCAATTCCATCTCGAAATCCTCCCAGATGTCCGGGGAACACTCGTGAAACCTCGCTAAGAACTACGTAACTTCTGCATCCCCCTTTTCCTCTTCCCTCCAACCGCTCTCCCCTCTTCAATCTCCAACATCGCCTCTCTCTTCTTCTCGCCCACCAACTTGAGTGCTTCTCGAATCACTCTCGTCTCGAGATTAACGCCTTCTTCCTCCCATGCTTCCATGTTTCTCCCGACGCGCGCTTCGATCGCTTGGACCAGTTGGACGTCGCGCTGCCCGACGAATGTGACGGCGTCGCCTTTGCGTCCCGCTCGGGCGGTTCGTCCTACGCGGTGGATGTAATCATCTGGGTCGCGGGGAATGTCGTAGTTGATGACCAAGCCGACTTCAGGAATATCTAAACCTCTGGCTGCCACATCCGTAGCTACGAGGATTCGTGCTGCTGCAGCGCGGAATCGTCCGAGGTTGTCGATTCGTTGGCGTTGTGGTAGCTTTGAGTGTAGGGCTGTGACTCTGTGTTCGAGAAGGCGTAAGAGATGTGTGATGTAATCTGCTGTTGATGTTCTGTTGCAGAATATGATGACTGATTTTGGTAAGTTTACGTTTGTTAGAAGGAACATGTGTAGATAATGCTCTCGATGTGTGACTGGTATCTGGAGATGCATTTGTTTGAGTGAAGGTGGAATAGCGAGCGCTTGGGTGTCGACTTCACATACATAGACCGGTGGCTTGCCAGGAGTTTGTGGTCTATCTTTCAGTGCTCGAACTTCTGGAGTCATTGTAGCTGTGAATAGGAGTGTTTGTCTCTTTGCTGGGGGTGGAAGTACTGAGAAACATTCTTCGACATCTGGTAACATGCTTCCAACAGCTCCGCCTGCTAATAATCGATCTGCTTCATCTAGAACTACCATTCGTACCCTTCTCAACGCACAGATTGTGTCTTCTCCGGATGTTCGAATATGATCTGCCAATCTTCCTGGGGTAGCGATGACAATATGTGGTCGTTGAGCCAAAGACGTGGCCTGTGGTCGCATATCCGTGCCTCCAGTAATCAAGATAGCCTTCAGACTTTGTGGGGACGAAATGGCTTTGAATTGCTCAAATATCTGAAGAGCGAGTTCTCTAAATAATGGATTAGCTAATCTTACGGTAAATATGTATATCTTTCAATACCACGTACCTCGTAGGCGTCAGTACCAATGCAAATATTCCGAATGGATCTTCAGCCCATTTTTGCAAGATTGGCACAGCGAATGCAACCGTTTTTCCAGAACCAGTTCTACTACCGCCAATGCAATCTCGTCCTTTCAAGATTTCTGGTATACATCCTTTCTGAATACCTGTAGGCCGTTTAATCGCCATGGAGTTTAAGCTCCCTACGAGCCATGGTTTCACCTCTAGCGATGCGAATGTAGTATTTGGGTCGATTGGAGCCAGTATTCCATTATTGCTTGGTTTCACTATAATTTTCTCCACTTTGCTCTTGTTTATTCTCGAAGGCAACGAAGATACCAAGATCCTTGGTTGATCCTCCTCATCCTCCTCTGCAGTCGCTGCGATGATCTTTCTTCGTTTCCTGGATCCTACGCTGTCTAAAGAGTCCGACTCGGAACCCGAATCTGCTTCACTATCCAGTCCTTCGCTGTCCGCGGACCCGGCGAAGTCATTAGAATCGTCGTGGTCGGACTCGGTCGCAGATCTTGCATGGATTTGGATCTTCTGTGCGGGCATGATTTGGAATGTGGGATTGGGCGCATGAAGTGATGGTCAAATTCTGAGGCGCATTGATGGAATTATTTCGTTTGCTAGTGGAAATTTCCCGCGCGGCAACAGAAATTTTGACAAGGCTGAGCTAGCGGCAAGTCGGGCTGGGCTGTCGGGGTTTGATGCCGGGGGACGCCCGAAGTACTCGTAACTTTTTGAAACGAGCTCATAAGCCAATCAAGAGAAAGGAGCAGACGAGGCTTGTATGGTTCGTCTGGTTGGTCTGGCGGCACACAATTTGAACCTAGATGCACATAGAACGATAGGGTTCGTGAAATGGAGAAGTATGTGGAGGCGATAGTCATTCGTGTTGCACAAGGAGTGAGCTGACCGTCGTTCCGGAGTGCGTTGCAGTGCATACGAGTTGTGTGTGAGGTGTTTGTTGAGATGGAAAAGAGGATCATTTGGCTTCTCAACAGCCTTGGGACATAGGTGTCTCGGATGGTTTTCCTTGATTAGGGAGGAGGGAGGAAATGCTTCTTTTTGAAATTGAACGATTGGCTTGCGAGAACGAGGCTCTTTAAACAAGCGTTTGGAGATTTTGAGAGCTGGATTTTTGAGAAGACTTACTCAAGGCCTACACTAGGAAGCAAACCTGAGGCTTTGGCTAGGAGGCTCGGAGGGAAGGCTTGTTTGAAGTCCATGGCAGCAGAGCCTCTGTTGAGTATGTGAAGTCGCAAGAACTGCCGTCACAAATTTTGATTCTGTACGACAGCGGCAAGGCTTGCCACTATCAGTCCCCTCCATAGAGAGAGCGCTCGCTTCGAGTCTCTTCGCAGGAAGAGAGACAGAGAGACTTTGACCGCCATTTGTCATTTTCTATTGGGTGTGGTGTTTGTCAGATGAGGGGAGAAACTGTTTTGTTGGAGATCGCATATCCGAACGTAATCACAGTGTTAGTTCGTTCATTCGTCGGGGTCAAACGAGAGTCCGAGAGGCCAAGTAGTACGAAGTACGAAGATGTGTCGTCTATGCATACGCGTAGAAGCCTTTGAAAAGAGAAGTTGTCAAGCAGAGATCCACGTAGCGACGTCAAACTTCATAGCGTGAAGGGGAGTAGCATGAAGGAGAGTAAAGGATGAACTCACCATATCCTAGCAGTGTCCTGGCAGACGTCGAAACATTACATGCGGTTCTCTGATATGATCGTCCCATTGACCACCCGCACGCAGTTTCCGGCCTTTGACTACACAAATCTCACCTCACTTTGAGCTGTCCTGTGTTATGCTGTATGCTGTGCTGTACACCGTCCTGCTGTTAGTCTGATATCTTCTCTGCTATCATACCTGCGGATCGATATGCCAGACCGTCGGATATCTCCTGGACCATACAAGCACCATAATTCCAACGTATCCCAAGGTATAGACGCTTACTGCTTGCTACTCTGCAGTGGCACTACCACAGCTCTCCACACTTTGAGATGGTCTGGCAATGGAGGTCTTCCAAGGACGGCGATTCCAACACGGGTCCTTCGAATGCGGTGTTCAATTGAAGGTGCAGTTGGATCACAAACACTAGTAGCTCTCGCCGGAGACGCTCCTCACCAGTGATTCGACGTTCTCATGCTGCATGTCTCTGACCACCCACTCCACCGGGGTTACTGGGTAGCGATGTACTTGCGAAGGCAGAGCCTTCTCTGCGCCTGTTCATTCTAGGCCGATGTGAAGGGCCATTGTGAAGGGCCATTGTGCAGAGCAGAGGTCGATCGTGCAGTGCGATACTTGTCAATCGCTGAGTTGTCGGCTGCTCAGGTGGTCTCGATTCGTTTGAAGGGTTACCGACGGCACGTAGCCGATGGAGGTGTGTCAGCGCGTACAGGACAATTGCATGTGCGAAGTACGCTCCGTACTGTGCTCTAGTCTGTTGTTGAGAGAAGACGTGAGAGGAAGGGGAAGTTCCCGAGGGGATAGACGCAGGTAAGGAGAAAAGCGGGACAACATAGAAGCAGCTGGAGTGTAAAGACGAGAGTAAAGACGAGTGTAAAGAGTACAGTAATAGAAGGATAGCCCTTCAATTGCAAGCAGCTTCTGCCATATCACCCAGCTTTGCATGCCTTGGCCGCGGACATAATTCTCACTCACATTCACATTCACTCACACTCTCTCTCTTGTTCTCCAGCTTCTTCTTCTCTTCCCTCCAGTCCAGTTTTTGGCCCCCAGCGGCAAGCGCCCCAAGGCTCGTTAAGCAGGACCAAGCCAGGACTCTCTTGAGTGTCCTCTGCATCTCGAATTACGCCGTCAGCAGGGGTTTGGCCCCCTCTCCTCGCGCGCATCGACCCCAAAATGCCGCTTTCTTCAGACTTCAGACTTCAGATTCCCCTCCTCCCTTGTCCTGTCCAGCTCCATACGGCTTACGTCCTCCACCCCCAAACTCCAAACCCACCTTTTCCTTGCAGCATCAAGCAAGAGGGTTAACGACTTCGCTAGGCATATAACTAGGATAAAAACGACTTCAATGGTTGTCTATGTCTCACGCTGCTTTGTTTTGACCAGGGGTTTGACCGGGGGGTTAACTAGGGGCTATCTTCCCTTATCGTTCGCTCCTACGTACAGTATTCTCCTTCACGTCTTTGAAGCTATTCTCTACTCTGCTCTATACGGAGTATAGAGGTAAGTTAAGACGACACCTAAAATACGTACCTAGAGTATAAGAGGGGAAAGCGTAGAGAGTATAAATCTAGTATATCTCGAGCGCTAGAATTATAATACCGTGTCGCTCTAGACATTTATCTCTTTATAAAGCGAGCTTAAATATCAAGTTAAGTCGTAAGACAAGTAGAAGATTGCGAGAAGGCGATAGCGAGGTAGGCGACAGCGAGGTAGACGACAGTAAGGTAGGCGACAGCGAGGTAGGCGATAATAATAATAGAGCGGCGTCTACTTTAAAGCCTGTACAGCCCGCTCCGGATCAACTTCAGGGTCAAAAGCCAGTCAAGCCCCCTGTTAGGACCCCCTGTTGTGGAGTGACAACCATTGAAGTCGTTTTTATCCTAGGCATCATCGTCTTCCATCCAAGCCAAGGACTAAGACTTTAAAACTTAAGACTTTAAGACCCTCCCCGTACCTAGCGCCTTACACATCTGCAATTGAGGCAATCGACGCGATCGAAAAGCCAGCCTTACTCGTTATCCCGTACTTCTGATTCTTAGCTAGATTCCTCCCAATCTAGTATTACATTACAGTATTCCAGTATTCTAGTATTATTCATACTTCTACGCCCCCCTCCCGCATTCCGCCAGACTCTCCCTCCTCTCATCTTGACTACTGTACGTCAAATAAACGTCCATCTCCACTTCCACCCACCTCCACTTGCACGTCCAGTCAGACTGCTCCATTTTTTCAATAGCCGCCGAGCAGTGCCGATCCGGTGACGACAAGCTTGAAACAGACACCAACAACCTCCCTTTCGCCTCGAGCCCGACCCGAACGTTACGAATACCGGTACATCCACTTCCACCACTTCCACCACTTCCACCACTTCCTCCACTTCCACCACTCCACCGACCCTTCACCACCACCATCGAACCCCTAATAATCCGACACCAACAGCTCTCCTCACCACACGAAGACCACGACGACCCTCGTTATTCAAGAACCACCCATCTGCCACCTTCGACCTTCCATATTCACCCGGTAACCTATCCATCTTCCACACGCCGACGACTACAGCTTCCCGCGCTCCTCGACCTCTGCGAGACGGTCAACTGCAGTACAGACTGCGGTGCCTATGCAACAGCAGCACACATACCTTGGACACACCGGTAACGGTGCAGGACGAGAGTTGGAGAACGCGACCTCGCTGGGAGGGGCAGATCCTGTAACTGGTGCCAACTATGTACGTCGGTCATGCTCGGACAGTGGGGTGAGCCGGAAGTCGTTGAGAATGCTAATATCTGCCAGTCTGCGTCTAGCAGAGATCCCCTATCAATAGACAAGATGTCATCCCCCGCTCCCCTCCTCCGCCCTCCGATTCCAGGTGGGCGAAATACTGGCGGCGCGAGAACCCCAAGATTAGGTCTGGCGATACCGCCCTCTCCAAATGCTAAACCGGTGACGAATGGGCCTACACCGGGCGGGCTCTCTCTGCAGATGCCTGGCGGGGCAACATCATCATCACGACCTGCGGGAGGGCTCTCTTTGCAAATGCCAGGAGGAGCAACGTCATCTTCAAGACCATCCCTACCTAGGTTGCAGCTCGCTACGCCGATGGGAAGTAATTCAACTCCATACGAGCAGAATTTACAGAATGGGCGGCCAAACATTTCTGTAGCTACGGGTCAGTCAGCCAGCGGCGGGAGTGAGAGTAGCGCCGCTCACTCAAGATCAGGAAGCTTCGGACCTCTAGACGAAAGAGCAAGTGGACCAACATCGGCAGGATCACAATATTCGGCATTATCGTTCGCGTCTCAGTATGGGTTACCACAACCTCAACGAGGCACACCAGATCCTGCATCCGCGGTGGGCTCCATGTACTCGAATCACAGCGAAGGCGGGACCGGTATGGAACGCGACGGCAGCATGAATGGACTGGAGGGGTTTGATAAATTAAGTTTAGAAAGTCTAGAACGAGGCCGAACTCTGGATGTGGACGAGCTGGATGATGAGGGATGGCGTGTGGCGAGTTTGGAGAAGAGAATTGAAGAGCTGGGAAGCTTAGGGGAAGGAGCTGGAGGTGCAGTTACGCGATGTGTGCTGAAAGGGGGAAAGACGGTGTTTGCGCTCAAGGTAGGTCGAATGTAAGTGTCTGATGCCCGTTTCTAATCATGCCAGATCATCACCACCAATCCAGATCCGGATGTCAAGAAACAGATTGTTCGAGAACTTGGTTTCAACAAGGACTGCGCGAACGAGCACATTTGCAAATATTATGGAGCGTTCGTCGAGCCAAGTACAGCTACCATTTCCATCGCTATGGAGTTTTGCGAGGGAGGATCTTTAGACAGTATCTACCGCGAAGTGAAAAAGCTTGGTGGTCGAACGGGGGAAAAAGTTCTCGGAAAGGTCGCAGAAGGGGTTTTGACCGGTCTGACATATCTTCACAGCAAGAAGATCATTCATCGGGATATCAAACCCAGTAATATCCTCCTTTGCCGCGATGGACAGGTCAAGCTTTGCGATTTCGGTGTGAGTGGTGAATTCGGTACCAAAGGTGACGCCAACACCTTCATCGGAACCTCATATTACATGGCTCCCGAACGAATTACGGGACAGAGTTACACCATCACTTCCGATGTGTGGAGTACAGGTGTCACGCTTCTCGAAGTGGCTCAGCATCGTTTCCCGTTTCCCGCTGATGGAACCGAGATGCAACCTCGTGCGGGTCTGATCGACCTTCTGACGTACATTGTGCGACAAAACATTCCGAAGTTGAAGGATGAACCTGACGCGGGTATCAAATGGAGTGAGAATTTCAAGTACTTCATTGAGTGTTGGTAAGTCAACTTGCTGTCGTGACGATGAAATTCGCGTTAACAATAGATCTAGCCTCGAGAAGAAACCAGACCGCCGAGCCTCACCCTGGCGAATGCTCGAACATCCTTGGATGGTCGACATGCGTAGCAAACGAGTCAACATGGCCCATTTCCTCGCCACCGTCTGGGGCTGGCAAGAATAAACCTTCCTCTTCCAATTTACCAGGGCGAGCGAGCGAACCTATCCTCGTAAACCCCTAGACTAGGATGTCTAGCCGTCACTTACATATCCTATATTGAGCGAGCTTTCCAGCTTACCTACTACCTATATTTTGCAAGATAACGCAAAAGAAGCATCATGCAGCAGCAATATTTAACAAAGGCATCTCCACACTATGAACTTTTATCAGATGACAGTGATGGATGGCGTTTTTTCTGGGTTGGGGGGATTTACTGGGTTGGGGAATGGCAGGAGGGTGGTGCGTGTGGATTTATTGAGAGGTTCGGTAAGGCGAGATGGCGGATGGATGGATGGATGTGTAGCAAGCAGGACCGGCTGGACGGATTAACATGGTAGATCTGAAAATGCGGGCGGCAGGAAGAAATTGTCTGATAAACTCCAAGTGAAGGATCTGATCGTCGTCGATCTCTAAACATGAGATAGATCTATGATCTAAACTCGCTAAAGCTGAAATCACTACCTTCCTAACAGCGAATACAAAGTGTGTGTGTATGTGTGTGTAAAGTTTCGAACGTAATTAATCCCACATATAAATACGAATAAATGCGTGAAATCTATGGTGAGAAGACAATTGTCTTCCCTTCACCAACCTATAAAACAACTCCCAACTCAGTTCCCTCAACTCCTTTAGTACCACCCAGCTAACCCGACCTTACGCTTTCTAAATCTCTCTCCAGCCCGGCTAGGTCCCTCTAACACCTAGAAATAAGTATAGAAAAGAGGGGATAGGAGAATCGTTCTGGTTAAATATATAGAGGAGTAAAGAGTAGTAAAGAGGGAATAAGGCATGAGATAAAGCTCGAATTATATAATCGTCGCTACGCGCCTGAGTTAGCTATCTGTATGTCTCTTAAGTAGGAGAAGTGGTATAGTCTAGAAAAGTATGGAGTTATAGATATATAAAGTATCAATGAGTAAAACTTGCGTAGAATAGTACTTTAAATCTACATTCATACTTAACTTATATTTACATATTACCTACACAAACCATCTCCAAAACCATCCAGAATACAGACTCAAAGCCCAAATCCTCCCATCCATCCATTAACCCTACCTCCACCCCTCCACCCCTCCACTCCCGCATCACTCCTTCCAATTCTACAATCCAGAACAAGCCCCGCAGCAGCATTCTACCATCCAACGCCATCACACCTCCCCCAAGCCTATCGAATTTACCAAATACCCGCGCTATCCACCCATTAGCGGACACGTACAAAGCGACAGAACGTGCGCATCTTATTCCTATAGTCAAAGCTGTTGCATTACGGTGCTCAAAATCGAAGCGCGTTGAAGTCTTATATGTAGAGGTGAGTTCAGCGAGTAAAAGGTGCAGACTACTTACTCACAAGGATGACTTCCGCCTGTATTTATCGATCGAGAGATAGATTCAGGATGGACAAGAGCTTAGATGGACAAAATGAGGTTCCTTCCTATAGGAAAAGAATTTATTTTCAAAGAAGTTCGACCGCATGCAAGTCCGACAGAGTGGAGTGTGCTGGTATCATTCTATATCTACATCTAGTTCCCCAATACTCTCACATACCCCAACCAAACACCAACTGACAAGCAGAGTTATCTCCCCCTTTCATCGCTCTAGACTAATTGTCCTCTGATAGCGACCAACCACAAGGCACTAGAAACCTTAATATGAAACATGATAAATCCATCAAACTTTTACGCCACTTTCTTCCACATAATATAGCTGAGATATCCCAACTTCCGACTGTCGAACTATTTGTAGATCTCCATTCGTTATTGTTTCGTCTGTTTGTGAAATGCCTAAATCTTCTCACCCGCATTTGTTTCACCAGCTGCGTCCTTCTTTGGATCTCCTCTCCTCTTCGGCATTTGCTTCTTCTTCCGTTGTGGCTCGTCCTTCTCCTTTGGTTCTGGCTTGTTGTTTGGTCGTGGAATGTTATAGTAGGGCAAGTTGTACTTCTCATTGTAATTTGCCATTGCTGCATACGTCGATTGCGTCACATCTTTTCTTGTACCATCCGGGAGTAAGTCACCTGTTCGAGGATAAAGTGGCTTCCGGCCAGTGACAATGTGAAAGTTCAAGTAATAATCACCGCTCTTCAGTTCTTCGATCTCGACTACCGGGAGCTCATCTTTTAACTTCTTTTTATTAGCTTGGACGAGCAAGAGACGAAGTTTTTTCTTGGAGAAGAGTTACCTTTCGTACGGAATTTTCGAATTCGATCTGGAACAAAAGCAGCTCGCTAAGGTTCCGACCACTCTTGCCTCCGATAGGGAGCCGAAAAATATCCTCGTTAACCTCATAGAAGCTATCCAACTTGTCAGCGATTCCGAGGACATGCGGAGACTTTGCTCACCCGGCTCCTTGTAGCCACCCTGGCAATTCTACAGCTGGTACTGTGGGCGTAGGACGTAACGAGGCATTCCAACGTGCTGCCACACGTTCATGCCACCCCGGAATTGAGTCTTGACACTCAACTTCACACTCTTTGTTGAAAGGATCTGGCATCTCGCCGGCCTCATGCGCCGCGGCTTCGGTCTCCTCTTGCGGGATAGCCGTAGTTGGTGAACATCTGGGAAACAATCTTGGTCTAGGATCGATTTCCAAGAACTGCACGACTCCTTCAGGTTTTAACAAACTATTATCAGTGCTAGTCAGCTTCCCACAACCTCTTTTAATGTCTCTAGCTGCGAAGGATAGTCAGACTCACAGACGAATCGAATCCAAAAAGTCCTTTAAGTTCAAGACTTTATCAAAAATTTGTCGGCCGCGAACAAGACTGTAGACCTTTTGTGGCAAAGGGCATTCGTGATTCAAAAGAAAGTTGATGTCTCGAACTGCAAATTGGGGATTTTCGTCCGATGGCTCCGCCGGAGTAAAGCTCTCCTCCCCTGTCCGTCCAGGAATAGAGTGCGAAAGAAAGTCCCTGTTTTGCCTCAGTGTCTACTTCATATTGCCAAGAGAGATCGACTTACTGAAATTCGATGTTCGGATGTTTACGAAGCCACTGATAATGATTATAGTCAATATACTGATCAATTTCCCCCTTTTACAACTGTCGAAGATTCGGACTGCTCGGGTATACTGACATGATCGGAATCATCTGTCCCCTGAACGGTCCAGGTAGGATTATTGACCTTTGTATGGAAACACCATAATCCACCGCCACATCCAACTTCAAGAACACGAGGCGGGGTATAATTTGGCCCTTGAGATGCCCACGCAGAAAGCGGAATATGTTTCTCAATCCGCAAGATTTGCCCTTTCATCTCTTGTGTGAGTATTTCGCCCATTCTTTCCCGAAACTAAAGATGCTGTCAGCAAAAAGCAATAAAACCAATTCAGCAATAAGCTCTAGTATAGAAACTTCTTAAGTCGGAGCCGTCAAAGAGAGATCTTTTGACGATCTGCTGAACTTTGATAGAGAGCAGATTGTGATGAACTTGGGAAGTGGGGCGAGACTACTCACTTCATGAAGGTACCTTTTTTGAATGGCTCGCAGGGTCTCAATGGTAGTCATCTCCAATAGTGGCAGAGGGTTCATGGACGCCTCAAGGGTGACTAGTGTTCCCCACTCATTGTATGTCATAATCGTCGATAGTGCTGAAGACTTGTCTTGAACATTTTCGAGAACCGGTGGAGGCTTACTAGAGTCTGATGGCGGATCTGTTCCCCCAAGAAGCTTTTGGCTTTTAGACTTGTCTGGAACGAATTCGAGAACTTGTCGAGGAATGATAGAGGCTGATGCTGGTGTTGTTCTCTCAACAAGCTCTTCATATTTAGCGATGATGGCCGACACCGAGGAACCTTCGCATGGCTTGCTACGCGTCAATGATGTCTTGGGACCTTGTGCAAGTTCAACAGAAGAATCTGATCCTTCGCGGATATGTTCGTGTCCATCAGACCTAAGTGGGATCGAGAAGAAGTCCTTGCGGTTCGCCTTCTCAACGGGAGTTGTGACCATCGTTTCAATCGATTGAGGGGATTCGGAGTCACCACTCTGCGAGACATCATCTGCGAATGGCGGTATCTCAGGCATCCTAGTGCCAAATGTTCCAGACATGGTGATAGTCTAAGGTTGTCGCGGGTATTCGAACGGTTTCGTGCGAAGTCCTGTTAACAAAGATGGTAATGTTTGCACAACGGAGCAGGCGGAATGAAGCAAGATGTGATTTGGTAAGAAGAATACGCCCTAGATCATAGAGATGACGCTCAATCAACGATCTCTGGTGACAGATCTGGTCCTTGTGTCGGAATCAGCGTGGGATTGGAGAATAGTTCTGCTCACAAGAAGATATAAGCGCAGCGAGCCACGACAAATAGAGCAGTGCGAGAGTAGACCTAGGATAGCAATGGTCGCAGAAGCACTAGCTAGGTGTGAGACTTGAATTGGACCAGAAAGAAGCTGTGGGCGATGTTGATGGAAAGGTAGTGTTGGTGGTTGGAAGGTGAAAGAATTGTCGATGGGTAGATTGCTCGCTCGCGAAGGCAACAAAACAAGCAAGAGCGAGCTACAGTTGAAAGCAATTTCTCAACGCACAAACGGAATTGAAAGCTTTACAGTTCTACGCTTTCACAACAACATCGCATTACTGTCGCAGATACCAGACTAATGATTGAGCAAGCAAGATACTATTCTCTTGATCTGCGGAACACTGCAGACTGCCGCAGTGGTTCTCAGCATTATCATAACGGAGGGAGCTCTCGCTCATGCTTGAACGACGCCATACGCCACTGCCAACATCCTCTCCAAAGCATTGAAGTCGCGGGGAAAAGATTCGTGCAATCCAAGTGAAGGTATTGTCCATCTTTTGCAGACTATGCTTCCACGAATCCCTTCCATACTTGACTCTGCGAAGCAGAACTGACTCCGCGAAGCAGGCCTGCCGACAACGACTCCGGTCCAGCCAAACGCTTGTGATTGTTCGAAGATTGACTCTCGCATGCTCCGAATAGCATCAAATACATTATGCCGAAGACAAGAAACAACAAGCAAAGATCTAGCTTACCGCTCTCGCTGATCACCTACAAGAGAGTGTTTCGCTCTTTCCCACGAGATGGCAATCCGGGTTCAACCAACGGCATGTAGTCCTTCGAAGTCGGCGCGATCTGAATAGCTTCAAACACCTTATGTTCAATTCGTGGAGATCATAGCACCCGCGTAACATTCTCGCTGATCACCTACAAGAGACAGTGTTTCGCTCTCCCTGACAGGATAACAATTCGGATCCAGCCAACCGCTTGTGGCCCCTCGAAGTTGCCATGATTTGAATAGCATCCGATACACTATCGCCAATTCAGTAAAATCGATCAAACATCTAGTTTACCACTATTGCTATCCACCTAGAGGAAGGATTGTTTTGCTCCTTCCCCATACGATAACAGTTCGGGTTCAGCCAACGGCACGCAGTGATTCGAAGTTACCGTGATCTGAATTGTCTTGATCTAAATAGCATCCAATACACTATCGCCAATCCAATCGGATCTTGGAACAAATCAAATATCGAACTTACAGCTCTTGGCAGTCATCGATGGGAGAGTGTATCGCTCCTTCCCAGTAGCAAAGACTAGAGTCTAGACCCCATGTGGTCCTTCGAAGTGTCGTGATATGGATCGCAGATGATCTGAATAGCATCCCAACCACTATCTCCAGCTCAACACAATAAATCCAAGATCTAGCTTACCACACATGCTACTGGGCGACAACAGAGTGTTTTACTCATTCTCCACGTCACAAAGACTCAGTCCAGCCGTTCCGATATGTCAAATATCCACGTCGCCATGATCCGAAATAGCATCAATCCAATATTCATAATTCCATAGAGACCATAAGCCTCGCATACGGATCCAAATTTTCCTGTACAATTGCCATGTGATTCTTCGAGGGTTGACTTTGCTCTGTTCTGAATAGCATCCGATACGCTATCAAGAAGTCATAGAGACCACAAGTCTAGGTTGCCACTATTGCAAGTATCGATAGTAGAGAGGAGTGTTTCGCTCGATTTCCATGTGACAAAAACTCAAGTCCAGCCATACCAATGTGGTTCTTCAAATATTGATTTTTCCCTGATCCGAATGGCATCAAATATAATATTCCTAACCCATAGAGACCACAAGACTCGCGTGCGGAGATGAGGTTTCCTTTCGCTTCCCATGTGGTTCTCCGAAGCTTAAAGTTGCCCTGTTCTGCATAGCATCAAGTAGAGCATCGCTGGTCAGTGTTGCTAGCATCGATAGTAGAGTGGATGGTAAGGTTTTTTTTTCACTAGCTTCCCATGTGACAACGCACGATATTGATCAAATCATTGCGCTTTCCCTCTCTTGTCAGGAGACTCGCTTGTCCTTTGCACTCGGCAATCACAGAGTGATTCGTCCCTTCCTCAAAGGTTGTACAGGTTTGTTTGCTGATTGGCGTGTACTTGTTGATGCCACTACACTTTTCCTTTCTTGCACAGATCACAGTGCTCGCTTGCTGTATAGCCAATAGCGCTCGCTAACCCCACTTGGGAGAGTGGTTGAAGCTAACTTAAAGCCAATAAACTAAACATTGATTAGCGAGTGTTTCTAATATTGATTCCATCAAATCGTCCCAATACGTCTAGTCCATCAACGATCAGATCACCGCGACCAACCTCAGATTTACATAAATACAGCCCCTTTCCCCCCCAAATCAGACCTCTTTTTTCTTCAGGCAACTGGACCTGGACTGGACTCGACAACAACCTGCCTACCTCGACACTCCAACGACATCGACCTTCCATACACGCCTTGGATAACTACCACGCCTGGACCACTGGATGCCGGAACGCCATCCATTGGGGGACCACCCCCAACTTGGATCGGACGACTACGGCCCAAGACTGGATCGGACGACAACTACCACTGGATGCCGGAACGCCATACATTTGGGGACCACCCCCAACTTGGATGGAACGACTACGGCCCAAGACTGGATTGGACGACAACTACCACTGGATGCCGGAACGCCATACATTTGGGGACCACCCCCAACTTGGATGGAACGACTACGGCCCAAGACTGGATCGGACGACAACTACCACTGGATGCCGGAACGCCATACATTTGGGGACCACCCCCAACTTGGATGGAACGA